>JAQFVV010000328.1:0-207922 GCA_028023455.1 Epiperipatus broadwayi | reverse complement strand
TATATATATTATCTGGAGAGGTAGACTCTTTTAAAAATTCGGTAAGTGCACAATATATATATATATGTATGTATGTGTGTGTGTGTGGTTATTTGTAATCACATGCTAGAGAACTTGCATGTAGGTACATGCAACCATATGTTGTTCATGTATTTTAATAATATAATAATAATAAAAAAGAAACAATAATAAATGGAATATTTTTTTAATGTCATTGTGTTTTTTTTAATATATTAAGAAGTGCACTGAGCTAACAATGGTATCTTTTATATATAATTTCATTTTTTTAAATTTAAAAATAAATATAGATTTAAATTAATTAAAAATATAATAATAATTTTATTAACGTAATTATTAAAAGATGTAGAGATTATTATTTATATGCCCAAAATATAAAAAAAAACATACTTCTTAAATGCCAAAATATAAGTACTAGCAATGTTTCTGATAATTAAATGGTTTCATATTTTGAGTAATACTTATAAAAGTAAATGAATAATTACTTAAGAATAAAAATCCAAAATTCTTTATGTGTTTATTAATATTTTATCAGCAATACATTATCTGTTATGCTTTGATCTATTCAAGCAAACTGAAGACATACATTTTTTTTTGTTATTTCTCTTTCAAATTATATTCTCCAATATATCATACTATACCAGCTTGTTTTTCTATATGAGTTATTTATGAAATAAGTTGATTTTAGGTTTTAATGTCATATTATCATTTTCAATCTTATACTATTTTTCAATCATAATTGATTTTTTTTCTATATAAGTTTTTACTTTATGTTTTTTTAAGATACCCAGGTTAAAATCTTTTATTTTCTGTTTGAGATAACTACATCATTATTGTTTGATAAAATATATGTATTAAAATGAATAATGTTTTATTAATTCAGGGCCATCCACATGGTGACCTGGCTGTGAGCAAACTTTCAGAATTGTGAGGGATTCTAATAAAATAGTATTCAGTAGTTTTTAAATATTATTATAAAAAATATAACAAATAGTTTAAAATAAATTAAATAATAAGCAAATTAAATAATAAGCAAATGTCAGAATAAACTATTAAATATCTCATTAGAATAATATTAAATAATATAATAGGTTTGTTAAAAATATTAAAATTTAAGAAAAACTGGTAAATTATATAAATTATGTTAAAACTTTTTTTATCAAAAAGTATAAGAACTGTATTGCAAAATACTCAGTTAAAAATTAGATTTTGCTTAATTAAATTAAAAATTTGTTAAGAAAAGAGAGACTGTTTTGATGTGAGATTCAAAAACAAGAGAAAAATTTAACCAATTTAAAAATTATAATGTTTTTTTTTAGAGATCAATCAATTAAATAATGAAAGCATTTTTAGAATGCTTGTAATTAAAAATAAATCAGGCCATAAAGATACAAAAAAGGTGATAAAAACAAGATCATAGTTGTGAAATACAAGATCATTGGGAATTAAAAGCAAGATGTCAATATATTATTACGTTTTCCGTTTTGTTAGGCCTCTACACGCTAATATAAATTTATAAATTGCGTGCAAGTTGATCAAGCTATGTCAAAAAGAAGAAAGTTGTATTTCAATCTCTATTAAAAACATAGCTATATTTCCTGATCAACTCGGCCTTGTAATTGTTGAGAATTATGCTATCGATGACATCAGCTTTTAATTTATTTGAAAGGTGCCAGAGTTCTGCAAGAACCCACTGAACCATCACATATCATCTCGAAAATTAAAAAGAAAAGATATTTTTAAACTAATTGGTATTACATCATACCGTAATGAGAATTATTTTTTTAAGATTATTATTCCTGGGCTTATTGAAACATATTGGCAAAGGTAAATTACGTTTTAAATCTCATTAGACTAATAATAAAAAATAATAATTATTATTAATAATGCACAAATGAAAATTGGTTTTAGAAATATTTTTATTCTAATAGAATAAAAAAATATTTGAAATAAATTACTTATCAAGTAAATTAGAGAGAACACAACTCAGAAGTGAATCAATTAATAAAAAACAATTTTACAATTACTGTTCCTATCTAAATGTTCTTACAAAAAAAGTCTCCTACAGAAAAATGGTTATGGGGGAGAGGGGTAACTATGCATAGTTTTTCGGGGTTAAAATGAGCTCACGGCCTTTGGTTATTAGTTGATCTTGTGGTCCATTCTCCTAGTCAGTCATGAAAGCTTTTCTGGTATACATCTTCAGGCACGATGTCTTCAGAAGCTCCGGTTCACTCCGACATGCCAAATTACTTCAGCATAGAGCGATCTTGGATATATTATTGCTATCCAAGACCAACTAGAGAAACCAACAAACAAGACATTCCTCCAACTGAATCCCTCCTTTTTATACTAGAGGTCCAGTTTTCAGACTTCTGCACATATCTTTTGTTTGTCAAAATATACATTGATAATCTTATATATTCTTTATAAAATTTATGTTACAAAGTCTTTATTTTTTTCAGCATAATTCTGCCATCTTTAATTAGTTGAAATATTTTTACTTTCTCTTATCTAGATTGGTAATTTATGTCTTTTGTACTCTCCAATTCTAACTTTTATTTCTAATTACATAAAAAAAAAATGAAAGAATAATTTAACTTTCATTGTACGTTATTTTTTTTAAAAAAATAATTAGTCAAAAAATAATCTAAATTTACTTTTATTTTTTAGCTTTTACCAAATGCCAATATATTTGCAATGTATATAAATAAATGTTACAATATATATATATATATATACATATTAGAAGGATTTCAACTCAGATTTTCAAATTTTCCACCGGCTATCCACTTCATCTTATACAACTGACACACATGACCACATACACGTGAAAAGAATATGTTATTTCCAATATGTGTATTTTGTACTGAACCAGGATTCATCAGTTGGTCCAGATATTGTCTTCCACACCTATATACTTATATATATATATATATATATATATATATATATATATATATATATATATATATATATATATATATATATACACACACACACTTGGGTCTCTTTTTACATGGACTTATTTAACATGATTTTGAAGTTACGCGATTCGTGTTTCAACGGAAGTGTGTTAAATAAGTCCATGTAAAAAGAGATTCATGTGTATGAACTTCGATAATGCACTATTACTTTAAATAATAAAGTCCACGCACTTACATTATATTGAAAGCAATAGCACATTATTGGAATTCGACTTTCATCTTAATAATTTCAATATTTTCAGTGCTTTATAATAGTAAGATTTTATGGAATAATGAAATTAAAATCATAATTTCCATATTTTATGTATACACACATTACATTTTACAAGATTATAATGTAAATTTGTTCAAACATTGTACGTATTAATTTTGCATTTTAAATCACATTCTGTTTTTACTTTTTAAAAAAGAACGTAATCAATTATTAATCATATAGTGTCCACAAGTTTATTTTTAAAAAGTCAGTAACAGCAGTGGGCATAATTAAATTTGACAATTAAAAATTAAAATCTGATTTTTAATTGTAATTAACAATTTAAAAATTACTTACTGCGACTTGAAATTAATGTGAAATTTGATTTTTAAACCGAATTGAAAATTAAAGACAAAAATAAGAATTTAATTTTTAGTTGTTAGTTTCATAAACAATTAATAAAATCATCATCTCAAAGATTAATTACTAATTATGTTGTCACCAGAAAACCACTGTTACAACATGAGTGTGAAGTTGGCGCTAGTTGTTTGCAAATGAACAAAATGTGTATAAAAAATGTACTGTACTGTAAATTATGCATAAAAATATATTATTTTGAATAAAATTAAATATTATAGTTAAAAAAAGTTTGTCTTGTATCAATTTTTTTTAAATTTGAAATTTTTTATTAGTCATATTTTATTTCCTTATATTTTTTTTGTGCGAATATTAAAGTAATTTTACATTGGTGCTTTGCTTTTACGTGAATTTTGAAAAATCACAGACTGCATTGCCCCTTTTTCAATGTAAGTTACGTCTATTTTTGCAAGATTTCATTTGCGCATGTTTACTGAGGAACCTATCTATCGCGTAAAATGTGACCCAGGTGTGTGTATATATATATATATATATATATATATATATGCTATATTTAATATAAAGTGAACATCTTATGTATATATGTGTGGGAGATGGTGATGTGGACCAACTGACAAATGCTGGATCAGGACAAAATACATATACTGGAGAACATTTATCTTTTCACATGAATGTGGTCATGTATATCAGTTGTATAAGACAGAGTGGATAACTGTGAGGAGTTTAAAAGTCTGAGGTCAAATCCTTTAATGATTTAACTTTAGTATAGATAATATACATGTATTTAAATATTATATATATATATATATATATATATATATTTATATACATATATATATATATATATATATATATATATATATATATATATATATATATATATATATTCTAACCTGTAACTCATGCATCCTCACTTCCAGATAATATATGATATAAAATAAAATGGGTTCTAGCTCAGTTAATAATTAATAAATAAAATATTCAGCATTAAAATTAAAATATTTCACTAGCTCAAATTTAAAAATATGAATAAGGTTCAGTTTATAAAAATAAATTAAATAAATATTTAATATTTTCATGAGACTTGAAGTGAAAATACAGGTGACAAGATAGATTACATTGAGCCAATATCCCACAGGATACTACCTCAATGGCATAAGAACACTATCCCCCCTTTATTACTATTTCAAATAACAAACTCATAGTATTCTTACGACTTTAATAACTTCTACTCACTAAGATTAAACTAATAATTAAGTCTTAATCTTCTATTTGTAATAATCTAGCTCAAATAAAATAATCTCAGGTTCATAAAGTTTATTCTAAGTTAATTTAAAAATACGGTAGTAAAATATGAGAAGGGATTTTATGTCATAATCTACTACACTGAAACTAATAATAATAAATAACAGTAATAATATTCTTCATTGTTTAACTAATTCTGTATATCTTTTCTTTTTACTATAATTTTATTACCATAATAAAATAATGAAATAATATAATATGATCTTATATCTTCATGTAATGATATAATAAATACGTGGTAGCATTTTAATAATCTGACAAACAAAATATGTGTGGCAACTGATAGCATATAATTTAATATAATATTGTGATAACTGATTTATGACCAATAAAATAATGTAAGATTATGATTATTTAATTATAATGAATACCAATAAAATATTTAAAATTCTTAAATAATTCTCTATTTATCTTTTTGTGCAAAATTATATATTTGTTTCAATTATTATGCATATATCGTGATTTCATGCAGCTTTATGTGGAGAAATAAATAACTCGGACACAAAATGTTTTGAAATAACAAAATTTAACAAAGTTTATTACTAACAACAAATAAATAAACAATTTATTTACACTATTTACAGTGGATATCCTTAACTTTTTTTACTTTACAGTTTGATCTACTGGGTTATAAAAAAAATAATTTATATTTCAATTATATCTTTATTTAGATTTAGGACAAAATTTAAAAAAAATGTTACTATTTGGTTTCTCATTATGGTTAACTTATTACAAATATATTTATCTACTTTATTAGCAACAGCATTTTATCCTTAATATTATTAAACTATCTTATTTTAAAAAATTCATACTTAGAAAACATTCTATAGAAAACAAAATTTTATAATGAGTATGGATTTCTCAAAATATTAAAAAAAATTTCATCTTGCAAAGTCAAAGATGTTACACAAAATATTATCCAAAAATTCAGTACTAGATTTTAGTATTTATCACACAATGTTTACTAATCATAAAATATTCTTCTTTAAGCCTTACTTTAGTATGATATAAGTGTAATCGTCAATATATTTCAGTTAATCAATAAACCAAAAATATACTATGCATATTGTTTACATAATTTACTTTGTACTATTGTATTTTAAAAATATGCAATACTTATTTTCTCTTTAAAAAATAATACTAAAGCATTTAAAATTATTATCACTTTAAAGAAAATATCTTTGTTTAGATACCTTATTTTAAAAAATTTATATTTCATTTCCGAAATAAAATTCAAAATATATTCTATGATTCTTTTCTTTCCTTAGGATACTTTGGATCTTCAATTTTAAGTTATAACGTCCTATTCCTTCTAAGCAAATAAACCAATCTTATACAAAACGATAGCATAACCTAAGTTCTAAATTATTTATCATTTCTCTTAAACATATCTTACTGAACGATGCAGTTACATGAAATAAAGATAGCGAAAACAGATGCATAGGATTAAGGAAGAAAGCTAGAGTATTACTCTTAACATATCTCAAAATCATGGCACAGTGCGAAGAGGTATGACATTTACCTGCCTAATATCCTCTAGTACAGGGACGATGTTAAAGCTATTTCTTCAGCTTTATTAGAACATCAAATATTTAAAGAAATATAAACACTGTCCAAATAAAATGTGTATCAGTCATAGGGCTTTGTTAACTATGCTGATATTCACATAAAGACTAAATATTATTTCCATTCCTTATAACATCCTATTTCTTAAAACATCATCTTGGTTTCCTGTTCACTAAGTACTTCCAAGCCACTATCTCAACATTATTTCTCAAGATTTTCCACATCTTACATCGATAAATAACTATCTGCATTTACAAAACAATAAATAAAATTCATTAATAGTTAAACAATCTAGCTGTTCCACAAGAAAAGTCTGCTTACTTCATTATTCTATATGTCTAATCATATACAATCTACTTAGACAATATTTGAATATCCAATAACATGAAAATTTTAAAAGAATCACATAATTATTTGTTATGTTGGATTATATCACTAATAAAAAAAAAAATCGTCGTATGCATATTTTCAAATCAATCCTATCTCATAATGTTTTTTTAAAATGTTGTATGAAATGCGGTACATATAAGTAAAAAACTTTTACACTTCATTCTTCCAATTTATGGATGATCTAAAAAAAACAAAAAAAAATATACATTATAAATTATCAATAGTTATTATTATTACCAATAACCTTTATCTAGTCATCGTGTTCAGTAGGCTTCCTTTATCCACTTGAGCATTGCAGATATAAAAAAATTCACACCCATACACTTTATATTAAAATATTTTTAGCTAAATTATTAGATTGTTATATTATAAAATTTTAATATTAATAAATTAATGTTTTTATGTTTTTCCTAATCTTATATAAAAATTTAGATTTAAACTAGGTTAACAAAATAAAAGGAATCAAAACTATAATTACATATTTTCTTGACGATAGTTCCTGATAAGTCCAAAATGTTTATTATTTTCTCTAGAGTTTTTAAAAATGTTCTCCTCCAAGCGCGTTAAAGTTTAAAATAAAAATAATTATTAATCCATTTAGTAAAATTTATAGAAAATAATCCTTGGTTTTAGTATTTAGGATGATAATTATTAAATCATAATATTAATTAATCCCATGAAGCTTCTTAATCTTCTCTACCAATATTCTCTGCGTATCCGATGCATCAATCCATCTAATTTAACTTTAAAAATATTCGATAAACTTTTAAGTACTATTTGTATTTCCATGGATCCATCTTTTATTCAACTATATGTTCACTTTTTTTATATAAGTTTCCTTCTTGATACATTTAAACTTTCGTTTGGTATTTTTATAAATCTCTAAAAAAAATAAAAAAAAACTTCAAGTACTTTTAAACAAATCTTTTCTAAATACATTTTAAATAATTCTAAGACCGGATATTTTAATATCAAAAATGCTTCTGTAACATATTCTCCTGGGTTCTTTCTTTAATTCTTGAAAATATTTTTTTTAAAAATGTTACCTTCAGAAAGGATATAACATTTTACTCCTTTGAATATAATATTATATAAAATGATTCATGAAATATAATTGTCTTATTACTATTTAAAAAATAAATCTTGGATAAGCTTATAAATAATACGTTTCAATACATTTTTTTTTTTTAGACTCCGTATAATGTCCGAGCTGTGGTTTTTTATGTACCAAAACAGTTCTCCGGTGAAGTATTAATAAAGCTGTATCAATAAATATTTCAAATATTTTTTCAGCATTACAACTTATATCCATTTTATTTCGTAGTATATCCATCTTTTATTGCAAAGTTTAGGTTAAACTTTTAGATAAAATACTACTGATAAAGGAACTTTAAAAAATTTAAAAAATCATGTTCCATGAAGTTTTTAAATATATAATTTTTTATTTAAACTCTCTTTTTGCAAGATACTTCTTAAAAATTATCAATTAGTTTTTGCAAAATAAACGATAAGAAAGTACCAAAAAAAATTGACTAAAATAAAAATTTTAAAAATACTATCTTTTTGATAGTTATAATTTACCTTTCTCCGGTTTCAATACATTATTAATCTCCCCCGATAACCCCATGCAAATCATATTTATAGTCTGTAAGAATACCTATTCCTATTGGTTAATTCTTACTTTAGCTTGAGAACAAATTTACATATTTTTAGTTTATAGTAGAATTAAATTTCAAAATTAGAAATTATGATGTAATAAAATTTAAAATATTATTTAAAATATTACTTTTAAATCAATTATTATTTTATTAAAATTATTTAATCTTTTAAAATAACTTTTAAAATAACATTTAATAACTTATTCCATTTCTTAATATTCAATTTATCTATTTTTATTTAAATAAAATATTTAATTTTTATATTATGAATGTATTCATCTTTATTACATTATTTAAAACATTACATACGATAGTTAACTTAATGTTTAATACTATTTACTTTTATGATAGGCAATAATTCCATCCAATTCTATAATATAACTTTTAAAATATTTTAAACTTTGTTACTTTAAATACAAACAAGCATGTGTGTGAAAGTATAAATATAAAAGTCACATGATTAATAACTTTGACAGACGATTTTCAATCTATTTCTCTGCCTAGACTAATAAAATTGATACACTTATTATATTATATAAAATAATTATAAAAAATTTGGAAGAACAATTTAGAAAATATAGAATTAGATATAATTTTCACCATCATAAAGTTTATTTTAAAAATATACTATATTAATTTTGATTATTAAATATGATTATAAATTTAAACATAGCATTTATTAAATTATCAGTTTTAAACTATTAAAATCGAATTTATTAAATATACTTTTAATATTTATAGCTGTGTTATTTAATATGGCCAGCTTTTACAACCATATGAAACAATATTTTAAGCTTTACTTAACTATTTTTTAAATAATTCGCTATAATTTTATATACTACGTATTTTCTTTAGCTTCAAATTGTACTTTACAACATAATTGACAAACTATAATTAATATATTAAAAGAACATATTCTAAAATTTAAAATTTTTAGTAATTGACTGTTATGAACTATTACTGACCTATAGAAAAGGGCACATAACCTCCTCCTTCGAACAAAAATTTTAAATTAAACATCTATCTTATCATTTACTCTATTCATTGACACTTAATATCTTTATCATTTGCTATAACCAAATTCTATCCTATACTACTGAAATATAAAAGAATATACTGTTTTTAATACAAACTTATAAAATATTTGGACATTACACTCAGAATCTCAACTAGAAATATTAAAAAAAAAATTTTTTTTTACACATCTTTATCCTTTTGAATAATTAATTAGGTTATGAGATTTTAAAGTTTTATATTTGTTCTGTAAAAAAATAAGGCTATAACTTTATATTTTTTAAATATGCGCCTTATCTAGAAATTATTTGTCTTAATCATTAGGTATTTTCTTTTCTAAATCTAAACTTTAATTCTCTCTCGACTTCCTTAAGTCTCACCTTAGCTTTTCCTATCTTCTTTCCTTTATTAAGATCATTCTTAAGAAAATCTGTCATGAATTTCTCGTGCTTTAGACATTTAAGTCTTACTTTTATCTTGCTTATATCTCTATTCTGATTAAATTTTTCTCCTATAAATTCACTATTAGGTATCAAGTTTCTAATTCCTTTAAACAATATTTCTTTAGAAATATCAAATTGTAAACGAATATTTCTATCATTAACACTACATTTAGATATCACATCTTGCATTTTATTTTTAAATTTATTACTACTTTTATCAATAATTTTTGGTAACTCATGTTCCAACAACTTTAAATACTTTTGCTCTGAAGAGATAAACTTTATCCCTGTAGATTTACCAAATCTTTTGTCATCAATATAATATTTTTTAAAACTATTAAGTTGATCTATAGACCTTTCACTAACTACTCTTTCATAGGATTTACTCACTCCTATCATTTCATTAGTCAATTTAAAATATTCTTTGGGATTTTTTAATATTTTTCTGTATATTTCATTTCTACTATCAACTATTTCAATAGACTTTTTATTAATCTCCTTTTCTTCATAAATCATTTCATTATCTATAATAGTTTTTTCAACAAATAACTTGGTTTCTTTACTAGCGAATTTAATATAAGACTCATCTTTTTTAAATTCGTCATCTGCTATCTTAACAAATGATACATCATTATATCTATCTTTATCTCCTAATTTAACAGAATCTATGTTTTCTGCTGTCAAATTACTACATAAGTTAATATCTTTATTAACTATCTCAATGAATTGTGGATTTTCCTTATTTACCATCTCTATAATTTCTTCATCATCTACCACATTTACACTAATTAAATCAATAGATTCTTGATTCTTTTCCAAATCTGTACTAATTATTTCAACAGATTTACTACTTATTTCATGAGATACTTTCTTACTTACTATCTTTCCTTCAAAGTTTTGTATCCCTAAATCTTTTAATTTTCCCATTACTTCTTTTTGAACTTCCTCTTTGATACTTATTTTAGTCTGAACTACCTCTTCCTTAATAATTTTAATTTCTTCATTAATATGATTTATATTACTCTTTACTTCATAGATTTCATTCTTTACACTTAAATTATAACTCTCTATTTTCTGATCTAACTTACTATTATTTAGTTGACATCGGACAATAGATTCTTCTATTTGAGTTTTAAAATTTTTTACTGCTCTTTCTGAAAATTCAGAAAATTTTCTCTTCAATAATTTTTGATTTCTGTCTTCTATTTGCATTATTTCTTCCTTTAAAGAATCAATAACCTTTTCATTGTTATCAAATTTTAAATCCAAATTATTAAATTTATCTTGTACTTCCACCTTAAAATCTTCTACCGTCTTACAGGTTTCATTAAGTTTTTGATTCATACTTTCTACACAAGTTCTGATTTCATTACTATTTTTGTCCACATTTTCACTAAGAGATTCTAATCTTATATTTGTTTTATTTAGGTTTTCATTAAGAACATCAAATTTTATATTACTATCTTCTCTATTTTAATCATATTTTCATTAAGAGCTTTTGTATCCTCTCTAAGAGCTTCAAACTTCAAATTACTATCTTCTCTATTTTTATTCATATTTTCATTCATCTCCTTCATCATCAATAACATTTGAGATATTTGGGAGTTCTCTACCTCCTTTTTAGGCACTATTATCTTTTCTTCCACTGTTTTAATTTCCATAACCTCTTCTTTTATCTTACTATCTATAATTTGGACACTATCTACAACTGTTTCCATTTCGATTAAGTTTTCTATTTCTCGTTCCTCCTCACAACTTTCATCGACAATAAACTCAGATATTTCACTCTCTAAATTATTATCTTGATTATTCATTTTTTTTGCAAATATGCTTTTTCTCAAAATTCAATATTTAAACAATCTATTACTATTAATTTTTCATAAAAATAGTTCCTTACCAGTTTCTTTTATCCCCATCTAACCATCACCCACAATAAACTATAGATAATATCTTTTTTACACCTTATACAATTTAACTCTAATTAACTACACTATCAATAACGATTAAAATTATGTGTGTCACAACATTATTTCCCACATGCATGATTCACAGATATTTTGCACATATTAAAGCATTTTCAAAATATATTTTTAATATTTCAATAATTGACATGGTCATAGTGAATACTAAATAATCGTTAGCCACATATGCATATTTTAAAATTTTATTTGCTAATTGTTTTACAACAATATAGTACTATTTTTAAGCAATCAAATCATCTACCACATAAAATTGCAATATTTTTAGTAATAAGCACTTAGTTCACTATAATAATCAAATCCTAAATAATTATTGCTATAATAAAATATTAAATTATCTATCTTCGGTGAGATATACTATCAATAATCTCTAAAGTTATGCGAACAAATTCAAATACTAACTATTGTATTATATATTTTTAACTACTTTCCTAATATATCTTAGCCTAAATGTTTGGGTACCACAATCTGACCTATCGATTGTAGTCCCAACTACACATCGTGCAGCCACGTTGGGTGAGCAAAATCTAACCTTGCTCTCGTGCATCTTCTCACTTCCAGATAATATACGATATAAAATAAAACAGGTTCTAGCTCAGTTAATAATTAATAAATAAAATATTCAGCATTAAAATGAAAGTATTTCACTAGCTCAAATTTAAAAATACGAATAAGGTTCAGTTTATAAAAATAAATTAAATAAATATTTAATATTTTCATGAGACTTGAAGTGAAAATACAGGTGACAAGATAGATTACATTGAGCCAATATCCCACAGGATACTACCTCAATGGCATAAGAACACTACCCCCCTTTATTACTATTTCAAATAACAAACTCATAGTATTCTTATGACTTTAATAACTTCTACTCACTAAGATTAAACTAATAATTAAGTCTTAATCTTCTATTTAATAATCTAGCTCAAATAAAATAATCTCAGGTTCATAAAGTTTATTCTAAGTTAATTTAAAAATACGGTAGTAAAATATGAGAAGGGATTTTATGTCATAATCTACTACACTGAAACTAATAATAATAAATAACAGTAATAATATTCTTCATTGTTTAACTAATTCTGTATATCTTTTCTTTTTACTATAATTTTATTACCATAATAAAATAATGAAATAATATAATATGATCTTATATCTTCATGTAATGATATAATAAATACGTGGTAGCATTTTAATAATCTGACAAACAAAATATGTGTGGCAACTGATAGCATATAATTTAATATAATATTGTGATAACTGATTTATGACCAATAAAATAATGTAAGATTATGATTATTTAATTATAATGAATACCAATAAAATATTTAAAATTCTTAAAATAATTCTCTATTTATCTTTTTGTGCAAAATTATATATTTGTTTCAATTATTATGCATATATCATGATTTCATGCAGCGATGTGGAGAAATAAATAACTCGGACACAAAATTTTTGAAATAACAAAATTTAACAAAGTTTATTACTAACAACAAATAAATAAACAATTTATTTACACTATTTACAGTGGATATCCTTAACTTTTTTACTTTACAGTTTGATCTACCGGGTTATAAAAAAAATAATTTATATTTCAATTATATCTTTATTTAGATTTAGGACAAAATTTAAAAAAAATGTTACTATTTGGTTTCTCATTATGGTTAACTTATTACAAATATATTTATCTACTTTATTAGCAACAGCATTTTATCCTTAATATTATTAAACTATCTTATTTTAAAAAATTCATACTTAGAAAACATTCTATAGAAAACAAAATTTTATAATGAGTATGGATTTCTCAAAATATTAAAAAAAATTTCATCTTGCAAAGTCAAAGATGTTACACAAAATATTATCCAAAAAATTCAGTACTAGATTTTAGTATTTATCACACAATGTTTACTAATCATAATATATTCTTCTTTAAGCCTTACTTTAGTATGATATAAGTGTAATCATCAATATATTTTAGTTAATCAATAAACAAAAATATACTATGCATATTGTTTACATAATTTACTTTGTACTATTGTATTTTAAAAATATGCAATACTTATTTTCTCGTTAAAAAATAATACTAAAGCATTTAAAATTAGTATCACTTTAAAAAAAATATCTTTGTTTAGATACCTTATTTTAAAAAAAATATATATTTCATTTCCGAAATAAAATTCAAAAATATATTCTATGATTCTTTTTTTCCTTAGGATACTTTGGATCTTCAATTTTAAGTTATAACGTCCTATTCCTTCTAAGCAAATAAACCAATCTTATACAAAAACGATAGCATAACCTAAGTTCTAAATTATTTATCATTTCTCTTAAACATATCTTACTGAATGATGCAGTTACATGAAATAAAGATAGCAAAAACAGATGCATAGGATTAAGGAAGAAAGCTAGAGTATTACTCTTAACATATCTCAAAATCATGGCACAGTGTGAAGAGGTATGACATTTACCTGCCTAATATCCTCTAGTACAGGGACGATGTTAAAGCTATTTCTTCAGCTTTATTAGAACATCAAATATTTAAAGAAATATAAACACTGTCCAAATAAAATGTGTATCAGTCATAGGGCTTTGTTAACTATGCTGATATTCACATAAAGACTAAATATTATTTCCATTCCTTATAACATCCTATTTCTTAAAACATCATCTTGGTTTCCTGTTCACTAAGTACTTCCAAGCCACTATCTCAACATTATTTCTCAAGATTTTCCACATCTTACATCGATAAATAACTATCTGCATTTACAAAACAATAAATAAAATTCATTAATAGTTAAACAATCTAGCTGTTCCACAAGAAAAGTCTGCTTACTTCATTATTCTATATGTCTAATCATATACAATCTACTTAGACAATATTTGAATATCCCATAACATGAAAATTTTAAAAGAATCACATAATTATTTGTTATGTTGGATTATATCACTAATAAAAAAAAAATCATCGTATGCATATTTTCAAATCAATCCTATCTCATAATGTTTTTTTTTTTTAAAATGTTGTATGAAATGCAGTACATATAAGTAAAAAACTTTTACACTTCATTCTTCCAATTTATGCATGATCTAAAGAAAACCAAAAAATAAATACACTATAAATTATCAATAGTTATTATTATTACCAATAACCTTTATCTAGTCATCGTGTTCAGTAGGCTTCCTTTATCCACTTGAGCATTGCAGATATAAAAAAATTCACACCCATACACTTTATATTAAAATATTTTTAGCTAAATTATTAGATTGTTATATTATAAAATTTTAATATTAATAAATTAATGTTTTTATGTTTTTCCTAATCTTATATAAAAATTTAGATTTAAACTAGGTTAACAAAATAAAAGGAATCAAAACTATAATTACATATTTTCTTGACGATAGTTCCTGATAAGTCCAAAATGTTTATTATTTTCTCTAGAGTTTTTAAAAATGTTCTCCTCCAAGCGCATTAAAGTTTAAAATAAAAATAATTATTAATCCATTTAGTAAAATTTATAGAAAATAATCCTTGGTTTTAGTATTTAGGACGATAATTATTAAATCATAATATTAAAGAATTATTCCCACGAAGCTTCTTAATCTTCTCTACCAATATTCTCTGCGTATCTGATACATCAATCCATCTAATTTAACTTTAAAAATATTTGATAAACTTTTAAGTACTATTTGTATTTCCATGGATCTATCTTTTATTCAACTATTTGTTCATTTTTTTATATAAGTTTCATTCTTAATACATTTAAACTTTCGTTTGGTATTTTTATATATCACTTTAAAAAATAAAAAATAAACTTCAAGTACTTTTAAACAAATCTTTTCTAAATACATTTTAAATAATTCTAAGACCGGATATTTTAATATCAAAAATGCTTCTGTAACATATTTTCCTGGGTTCTGTCTTTAATTCTTGAAAATATTTTTTTTTTCAAAATGTTACCTTCAGAAAGGATATAACATTTTACTCCTTTGGATGTAATATTATATAAAAATGATTCATGAGATATAATTGTCTTATTACTATTTAAAAATAAATCTTGGATAAGCTTATAATAATACGTTTCAATACATTTTTTTTTTTTTTTTAGACTCTGTATAATGTCCGAGCTGTGGTTTTTTATGTACCAAAACAGTTCTCTGGTGAAGTATTAATAAAGCTGTATCAATAAATATTTCAAATATATTTTTCAGCATTACAACTTATATCCATTTTATTTCATAGTATATCCATCCTTTATTGTAAAGCTTAGGTTAAACTTTTAGATAAAATACTACTGATAAAGGAACTTTAAAAAATTTAACGAAGCATGTTAAATGAAATTATTAAAATATTTTTTTTAGTTTACACTCTCTTTTTTGCAAGTTACTTTTAAAAATTATCAATTAGTTTTTGCAAATAAACGATAAGAAAGTACCAAAAAAAATTGACTAAAATAAAAATTTTAAAAATACTATCTTTTTGATAGTTATAATTTACCATTCTCCGGTTTCAATACATTATTAATCTCCCCCGATAACCCCGTGCAAATCATATTTATAATCTGTAAAAATACCTATTCCTATTGTTAATTCTTACTTTAGCTTGAGAACAAATTTACATATTTTCAGTTTATAGCAGAATTATATTTCAAAATTAGAAATTATGATGTAATAAAATTTAAAATATTATTTAAAATATTACTTTTAAATCAATTATTATTTTATTTAAATTATTTTAATTTTCTAAAATGATTTTTAAAATAATATTTAATAACTTATTCCATTTCTTAATATTCAATTTATCTATTTTTATTTAAATAAAACATTTAATTTTTATATTATGAATGTATTCGTCTTTATTACATTATTTAAAACATTACATATGATAGTTAACTTAATATTTATTATTATTTACTTTTATGATAGGCAATAATTCTATCCAATTCTATAATATAACTTTTAAAATATTTTAAACTTCGTTACTTTAAATACAAACAAGCATGTGTGTGAACGTATGTAATATACAAGTCACATGATTAATAACTTTGACAGACGATTTTCAATCTATTTCTCTGCCTAGACTAATAAAATTGATACACTTATTATATTATATAATATAATTATAAAAAATTTGGAAGAACAATTTAGAAAATATAGAATTAGATATAATTTTCACCATCATAAAGTTTATTTTAAAAATATACTATATTAATTTTGATTATTAAATATGATTATAAATTTAAACACTGTATTTATTAACTTATCAGTTTTAAACTATTAAAATCGAATTTATTAAATATACTTTTAATTTTTATAGCTGTGTTATTTAATATGGCCAGCTTTTACAACCATATGAAACAATATTTTAAACTTTACTTAACTACTTTTTAAATAATTCGCTATAATTTTATATACTACGTATTTTCTTTAGCTTCAAATTGTACTTTACAACATAATTGACAAACTGTAATTAATAAATCAAAAAAACATATTCTAAAATTTAAAATTTTTAGTAATTGACTGTTATGAACTATTACTGACCTATAGAAAAGGGCACAATATATATAATCAGTTTTCCTTGAAATCAAGTGAACTAGATTATTATTTTAATTGAGCAATAAATGTCACTATGATGACTGAGTAGGACAGAAAAAAAATGTTCACTATTGATTACTGATTGATTAAAGCAGGAAGTGAAAGTTTTTTTAAAAAAATTATTGAGTTTTAAAGCAACTAGAAGTTTTTTTTAAAAAAGATTTGTATATAAAAAAATTCACTTCATCTTGTATTTCTATATATGTTATCTTTACCATACTATTTTTTTCGAATAAATCTATAATTAAAGTGTAGGCTCTGTGCTTAATTAAAATTCAAATTTCAAAGATAGCAGATTGAGAACATTATACAAACTGGAAAAATGAAATCAAGTAATATTTGCCATTGTTGAGAAATTAATTCAGCTCCAGAACATTTTCTTGGTAAATTTTAAAAAAAAAAACTGTTTAGACTATTATCCTAACATATTAACCCTTTTATTTTAGTATATACATTTTAATTCTAACAATCTATATTTTATATTATTGATTGATTAATGTATGAAGTGAAATTTTTAAAAAAAAAAAAAAATTGAGTTTTAAAGCAACGGAAATTTTAAAAAAAAGATTTTTATATAAAAAAATTATTTTATGTAAAATTATCAGATAAATAATCAAAGATGTATTATTCACATCAAAACAAATGTGCAAGCTTGTAAAATAGTTAAAATATACTAGTGAAAAAAAAAAGATGTATGTAATAAATTTAGTAGTATTTGAAGTTAAATATTTATTTTAAAATTCAATCGTCTATTTGTACATATATGTACCCTCATATCGATTACTGTGAGTTAAATTTTATGTAGGTTATAACTTATTAAGTACAATATATTATTAGAATTTTAATGAAATTTTATTATACACAATATTTATGTGGTGGATTTAGTCATGGTTTGATCTATACATTTTGCGATGGGATTCAAAAGACTACCTTAATTAATTAACTTTTCTCTAGTAAATCAAGATCAGATTCAAATATCCATCTCACATAATTAGTTTGTGTTATTGTTAAAAGGAGATTCAGGCGTAAAGTGGCCTCTTTTAGAATTATCATTATAAGAAAGATGTATACATTTTTTGAATAGCATATAATTGAAGTAGTGTATGTTGACACATCACATATCATGCCTTCACTGTAAACTTCAAACAACCTTAGCATTTTTTTTCATCCCTCACTGAGGTTCAGTCAAAAACGACATTATTTACTAGGCTAGTAAATAATAAGTAAATAGTTTATTAGACATGTGTTCTATATTTTGTTAAAATTCTCAGCTTGCTTACACATATTTGGCTACAAAAATAATATTCTAACTAGAACTGAATTTTAACAGCTGTCCTAAGTGGAAATACAAATACAACAGATGATGGTTTATTTACATCTATTCCTGATTATATATATATATGAATGCGTGTGTATATGCATATTTGAGAAATAAAAACAAAAAATAAACTTGATTTACTCACTCATTTATAAAAATATTATAAATAATGATAATTAATTTTGATATATGTGTGATTCCTTATTCATAAAAAAAAATGGAGTAAGGGTTAATATTTTTTATCTATAATTTATTATTCATTATTTTTCGAAAAAAAAAAGTATTTTGATAGATTAACGTTGATTGCGTGGTTTCAGGTATTTAAAAGTTCAAGATAAAAATATTAGCTTTTAATAAAAATTAGAAGCGATTTTTTGAATCTATATATACATTTATCTTCTGGTCATAGTCCATTCCAATATATTGATCTAGTTAATCTTAGAAATTCAATTGCGGAAACATTCTCCAGTGGGTCATAGTAAAATTGCTCTCTGGTTTAATGTCAGCACTTTTGTTATTAAACTCAGTCAACCCTTTATTCCCCTTCCAATCTTCGTGATCATATACTGTGTCTCAGGTGTAATCTATGCTTTAAGGATTCCAGGTTTACAAATATTTTTGAATGAAAGAATAAAAAAAAAAAAAACGTACTCGCAACATAAAACAAACTAGAACATTTTTATTATATAAACACTAATTCATGTACAGTCTATATATAAAAAATACGTATTTTGCGGGTTCGTCCGTGTTAAAAACTTTTAATATTAATATACTGATGTTTCGACTTGGTCACACAAGCCATCCACAGAGTTATAAAAGGTAGAAAGACGGTTGTAGAGGCGCTACAATCACTGATTTGAATAAAATGTCAAAATTCCACCAATAGCAAAAAATGTTAAATTTAGGAATGTTTTTTTAAAAAAATCTTTCCAAATAGGAGGAAGTTTACATGTATCATCTCGCTTATTGAATCAGCTCTCGATAAAATTGATTCTACATCGGCTGATTTGGCTAGAGCTGAGATTTGTAATATTTTTAAAAAAGCTAAGCTTCCTAAAAATAATATTTCAAAGAAAGAAAGACAAGCACTAAATAATATAAAATCGGACAAATCAATTGTTGTACTTCCAGCTGATAAAGGTAATGCCACAGTCGTAATGGATCGTGACATTTACCATAATAAAATTTTAGATCTGCTTAATGATAAAACTTATAAACTATCAAAAAGAGATCATACTACGTATTTGGAAAAAACAACAAAAGCTATTATTAATAAATCACCTATTGAAACAGAGATAAAAAATAAAATAATCCCTCATGAAAAATCTTGTGTCTGTCCAAAATTTTATGGACTTCCAAAAATTCACAAATCAGATACCCCCCTTCGTCCAATAGTAAGTGCAATAGGTTCTCCAAGTCATATTTTAGCCAGATACTTATCGGTTTTCATTAAACCTACAATCCCATCTATTAAATCATATATTAAAAACTCTCTTCATTTTATTTCTGTTTTAAAAAGTTTAAAAATTAATGCTAATGACATTCTGGTCAGTTTTGATGTCATGTCTTTGTTTACAAACATTCCAATTGATGAAGCTTTAAATATAATCTCACAACATTGCAATTTACCAGACCATATTATTGCTTTGATTAAACATTGTCTCTTAAATACATATTTTGTATGCAATGGACAGCAATACAGACAAGTTTTTGGTACTCCTATGGGCTCACCTATCTCAGGAGTAATAGCTGATTTATTCATGGAATATATAGAAACTCATGCTTTAGAATCATCATCTTTAAAACCTCTCATTTGGCTCAGATACATAGATGACACTTTTGTCATATGGCAACATGGAAAAAATAAATTAGATGATTTTTTCTTACATTTAAATAATATGAATCCTCATATTAAATTTACAATGGAGACAGAGTCTGATGGAAAACTCCCTTTTCTTGATGTTATAGTCACCAGAACACCAAATAGTTTATTTTTTTCTAATTACAGAAAGGATACACACACAGACAGATATTTGCATTTCCATTCTCATCATCACTCAACTCAGATAGTTTGTGTAGCCAAAACTCTTTTAAATAGAGCAATTAACCTTTCAGATGAGATATATCTAAAAGAAGAAATAAATCATATTAATAGTGTTTTATTAGCAAATAGTTATAATTACAAATTTATAAAAAAAAGCCTTATTTCAAGCCCAAAATAGACAAAATAGGAAACAAAAAGATGATAAATCAGCTATTAGGATTTGTGTTCCATATGTAAAAGGAACTACAGACAGTATCGGACGTATATTAAAATGCTATAATATAGATACAGCATTTTCTGCTCATCAAAAGATCAGCAATATAATAACCAAGCCTAAGGATTCAATCCCTCTTGAATCTCATGGTGTCTATCAAATCTCATGTAAAATTGTAAAGCTTCTTACATAGGTATGAATAATCATTGCATCAGTGTTAGGAGAGATGAGCATGCTAATGCAGTTAAACAACACTCATCATCATCAGCACTCTCACTCCATACTATAGATTCAGGTCATAAAATTGATTTTTCTAGGACCATGATCATATCCAGATGTGATAATCTCTACCAATGCAAAATTAGAGAAGCCATTGAGATACTTAAAAGGCCAGGTTGTATCAATAAGCAAGATAATACATGTAAACTTCCTCCTATTTGGAAAGATTTTTTTAAAAAACATTCCTAAATTTAACGTTTTTTGCTATTGGTGGAATTTTAACATTTTATTCAAATCAGTGATTGTAGCACCTCTACAACCATCTTTCTACCTTTTATAACTCTGTGGATGGCTTGTGTGACCAAGTTGAAATGTCAGTATATTAATATTAAAAGTTTTTAACACGGATGAACCCGTAAAATATGTATTTTATATATTTAACCCGTGCAAATCTTCATTTTAACATATATATATATATATATATATTATATATATATATATATATTATATATATATATATATATAATACATTGTTTTATAATATTTCTAATAATAAACTAATAATAATTAACATTATTTTTAATAATTATCTCAGTTGATAAAGATCTTTATCATTTAAGTTATTGCAAGATGTGATCATTGTGAGCATTTCATGTCTTTGGACATCTCCCTTTATTGGTGTTCATGCCACAAATTTCCATCATTTAAATACAGCCTGATAATTTTGATTCCAACTCTCTTTTCCTTGTATTTTTAGTTCACACTTTCTAAAATAAAGAAATCAATGAAGAGCACAATCTTAGTCGTCTGCTAACTTTAGGTGTAATCATAGGTTGATGCAGGAAAATCACTAATGAATTCTTTTAAAACTAAATTACAGTGAGGCAGGCCTTTTGGTTGAAAAAGATTGTTTGGTTAAGCAGCTCTATTTAGGGATCCTCCTTCTTACTAAAAGTTGTAAAGGATTTTAGAAATGTGATCTAAAAATGGATTGTCTCACACAGTTTGGCTAGGTTGTTGCAATAGCAGATTATTCATTTCAATAGTAGAAATAATATGAATAATAATTATTGCAATTGTTGCAAAGCAGTAAGTAGTGATCATTCTAAAGGGTGGTAATACTAAAGAGTAAGTATTATAAATCTAACTTTTTCTAAATGTAGATATGTGAAATGTGCAAACTTTACTTGATACAAAGTCTTTTAGAACAAAAGTTAAAATTGTATTCGTAACTAAGGAGCTGTTAAGAATGAAGTTTGATATATATTATATTAATGAAACTTGCAAAGAAAGTAGTTTAATAGAACATATTGATGGATACAATTTTTTTTCAAAAAGGCATTTCAGTAAAGTGAAAAGAAAATGCATGGTATTGGATATCTAAAAAGTGTAATTTAGTATATTCCATTGTTATATTTTCTCATTGAAATAATGACAGGTTAATGATTTTAAAAGTCACTTTTCACAATGTAATTGTTTTTTCATTTTATTAATGCCTATGATATTATTTTACATTCAGAGAACTCAGAGATGAAAAGTGTCCATACTTTAACACACCTGTTGGTGCAGAGTACATTTTGGCTACAAACTACAAAAAAGATTTGAATTAACTATTACAAACATGCTGTTAAAGTAAAAAAACACTAGAGAATAACATGGATGCATCCACACTCAAAAGAATGAAATTTAATAGATTACATTATAGTTAGGAGTCAGAATGTAAGATTTAAATTCACATTACATGAACATTTCCAAGCACAGATGGCTGAACAGATCAAATAATGGTATGATCCAAAACTAAATGATAGTTGCATCAAAAAATAGATGTTCATTTTTTAGAAGAATCTATTATAAAAAATTTTTAAAAGTTATTAAACCCAAAAATAGCTAAATTAAATCATCAGTATGCATATGTTGTGGAAGCTGGAATTCTTGGGTTCACAACAAAGGAGAATCATGCATGTTCTTTTTCTGCCACTGATATTATTATTAGAGACTTAATTTAAATAAAACGTGACATTTTTTTTTTACTTTTCAGAATAATAAATTAAATTTTAACTAGATCTGAAGGTAGAGAAATTCAATGACTGACAAGAAGGCTTAAAAATGGTTTGGTGAATTAGGAATGCAAAGAAGATATTAATTTTCACTGATTGTGGTCATTCTACATTTTTAATGCATTAATGCAACACAGTTATTTAAAAATTGTATCACAATCCTTTTAAATAAGCAATGATTCTCTCTTATATAAAGATAATATTTGAACAAATTGTCTTATGATTCATGATATAAGGATAGATATGATGATATTTAATGATACATCTAATTTATTTTATGGTTTACATTTGTCAAAGATATTCAGTTTAGTTAAATCAAATCAGCTCTTTATAATTTTGAAAATGGAAAGGTGGTAGATCTTGATAAAATACCAGATAAGTATAAAATATGGTAGTGATACATTAGCATCAAACATATTTTTAGGAATATATGGTACCATGAAATTATGTCATCTAATCTTAAGGATGTTTTTATTGTTCTAATTTTTAAAACAAATGAAGTAGACAAGATTGCAGTAATTTTTATAAAATGTCATTATTATCCACTAGATTTCATTATGTAAGTTGCTTTCATTTACTATAGATTGATTATTACCAGAGACTCAATGTGATTTAGGCACTCAAAATGAATTATAGACATGGCTTTTATTGTCTAAGGGAGGTTATACATGTATTTTTTATTTACTTTATCAAACCATTTAATTCAGTTAATAGGCTTGATCTCTGGCATTTTGTGAAAGTAGTTGGTTGTCTATTAAAACTTATTCATATTATACATCTTCTTTATTATAAAATGAAAGAAAGAGTTTTTATTGCACGAAAATTCTGAGGATATAGAGAGTAGAACAATAAAGGTTTGTTATTAGAAATTTTAATTTGAATTAATTAAAAGGTAAAGCAAGAACTTCTTGGCTTTTGAATTTACAGCATACAGATGTTGGTTTTACTTTTTCCAGTTCTTAACAGTTTAATGCAACATAAAAACTTTGGTCTATTAATTAATATTCAAAAAATACATGTTCTCTATTAGCCAATGGCAGAAAAAATATCATCAGCATCTTTTAGCTTGGATGGTTATCAACTTGAGATTGCAAACCATTTTAAATACCTTTGTAGTTGTATAAATAGAAAATAGAGTTTGAGATACTATACATTCACCAAGTGTTGCTGCTTTTAAAAAGTTAAAAGATAAATATTTGATCAGGCAAATAACTACTGCAACTAAATTAGTATAGAGCTGATCTATTGTATTGAAATGAAATCTGTCATCTTGTTGGCACAATACAAAAACCTTAGAATAGTTTTATTTAAGAATGTGCTATGATATTTTAAAAAAATACAATAGAAAAATCATAAAATCTATCAATATGTTTTCAGTATGTTGGATGTAATAATATTGAGTCCACTATTATGAATTCATACTTCTAATGCAATGGACATGAAAATAAGTGAACAATGAATGACTTCCTTGATGTTTTTTATGGTAAAGTATGAGAATAGTTTTCATGGACATGGTAGACCCAGCTTACAATATAAGAATGTCTTTAAATATATTTTTAAGAAGTTCACTTTCAATTGTTTCCATTGGAAAAATATGGTAGAAAATAGAATAAACTGAAAAGCTACAATTAGACATGATTTTGAAGTATTGAGAAAGAAAAGTTTTTTTTTTTTTCAATGAAGAAGTTAAAAGATAGCATAGCATTGTAAAATATCAAGACAACCAAAAATTGGACCAGCATTTTTTATATATGAACATATTTGTGTTTCACTGTTTAGTTTGTATAGTCATCACAAAATTCATTTTTAGAGTAATTTTTATTTATTTATTTTTATTCAGAGTTGGAATTGCCATACTTATTTAGGAGTTGTTGTAAAACATTATTATGGAATTAAAAATATATATCAGTATTTTAACCTATAAATTATTATTTTACCTATCATTTATTAATCTTAAACAATTGATTAAACTCATCACTACAAAATAAGTTTATGGGCACTCATAAAGATTAATCTCAATTATTTTTATATTAAAAAAATAATTTTAGTTGAGTGGTCTTTGCAATTACACACTACAAAATTTATATAGGTTTAAATATTTACATAACTAATTTATGGTAAAATTATTTTATTGTCAGACATGAGTTGCTCTGAAAGTAACTTAGATCCTCACTCATTTTTATTTCTTTTACAGAATGAAAAGGTTTCAACTAATAAACTATGCAGATGCTGTAAGCTATTCACTGCTCTCTAAATACTTGTCTCTAATACTTATATACATTGGACACATAGGTTTGCAAGATATAAATTGTTGATTATTTATCTTTTTTAAAGCATTTACTATTGCATGCTTCAATATTAAAGCTTTTATTTTCATTTATTTCTTAATCTTAACTCTGATAAAATGTATAATATGCTAGGTTTAATTTTCTATAAGAGTTGTGACCCAATATCATTATCATAATTATCAACCATTACCATTCCACTGCAGGATGAAGGGCTCTCTAAGTTCAATCCATCTTCTTTGATTTTTAGCTTCTCTTCTCCACATCACCCCTGCACTCTTTCTTATTTCCTCCATCAATCTCACATGTTGTCTCTTTCTGGGTCTTTTACAATCACTTGGAATTCAGTTTAAGATTTCAATTGTCCCTCTATTATCATCTCTTCTAGAAATATGTCCAGCCCAACTCCACTTCAGTCTTAATTTTTTCAATGAGGTCAGTAACATGTGTTTGTTTTCTTATCCATATATTGTGTTTGTGATCTCCTCTTGTTACTCCCTACATGCATCTCTCCATACTTCTTTGAGTGGTCTTAAGTCTCTGTATTGCTCTTCTATTAAGCATCCTAGTCTCAGATCCATAAGTATGAACTGGTAAAACAAATTTATTAAAAACCTTCCTATTCAAATACATAGGCACATTTCCTTTTAATACCAAGTTATTTCTATCAAAAGCACTCCAAACAAGTTTAATTCTATGATTAATTAAAAAATCATCTAAACATACATTATGAAGATATATATACAGAATGAATTTATTCTCTATATGTAGCAATATGCTTATAGACTAAAGAAAATCTTTTTTTTTTTTTGCAATTATGCTATTAAAATCTTTGGCATTTTTAGATAAAGCAAATAAAATCTGGAGTTATATAAAATATGATTCAAATACCTTTTTATTTATTATGGATAATATGTTAAGACTTCAGAAAACAAAAATACAATTTTAAAATTTATCTGTTAAAATATAGAAATTATGAAAAAACAAAAGTAAAATACTTTTTTTATTATTTTGAATATGTAATGACTATACTTTTTCAGCTTTGAAACATTTCTGGTTGTTTATTTTTTTGATAACGACTTTTGTAATAGCTGAAATACACAGGCTTATATATACCTGTGTCAATATATGTAATAGACAGGCTGTGAGCACAGACTTTCACATGACCCACCACTCTCCACACTATCTCATAACACTGATACACCTGAAAACACATATGTCGAAAAGATAAATAATTACCAATATCCGTACTTCATGCTAAACCAGCAATCATCAGTTGGTCCAGATTACCATATCTGCACATATATGCTACAAGTGCTCAGATATATATTAAGATAGTAAATCCTCCTACTTTAATGGACAGGCTACAATCTACTCCACACTCCAACTCTTCAACAGTCCATCCAATTGAAAATCTGATGATGGAATGCTAAAAGCCATCCTGAGGCTGAGATTATTGTCACACCCATGTTGACCTAAGGTCAATCTGACCCCTCATGTACAGGACATAATCCATTAAATACAGATACAAGGGATAGGCAGACATCTCTAATATGTAATAGCTGAAATACACAGGCTTATATATATATCTGTTTCTATATATATGTAATAGACAGGGTAACATGACTTTTGTGTAATGCAAACCGGAGTTGTATTCAAAACTGTGTCTGAGATAAATTGTTTAAAACTATAATGTAGTTGGCATTGTAATAAAACCGCTTTAATTAAACTAGTTTTGAGATGTTTTTATTATCAAAGTTTACAAATTCAGAAATTGTTTTGGATGACCTATAATATTATATTTCACTATAAGTTTATTAGACTGACTTTTTATGCTCATATACTGTTAGATACTTGTCTCTACATAGTCATTGTGTGTTCATATTTATAATAACCAAAAATAATTGAAATCAATCTTATTTATAAATACTTTAAATACTGTTTTCACTGAAGCAGTTTATTGTTTTTTTTAATTTCATTAATAATTTCAGCCCCATCAACTTTTTTGTATATATTAAGTACTACTATTATATTTCCTGTTGTTTATATAATTACTTGTCTTATAAAACTTTTTCTTTTCAAATTTAGTATTAAATTTAACTAAACAAGCAATGTGGAACCATAATGGTAAATGGAAATTAATTATAAAAGAAATTGTTTCATTTAACATAGTTTTTCAATTAAAACCACAATAGTTTCAGTCAGCAATACACTTAGTGTAATCAGGATTACTATAAATTTTCAAAAGCTGAGAAAACAATTTTGGTTAAGAGTAAGCATTATTTTTATTTTACAAAAATCAAATTTACTGTAGCTTGCCAATAATATTATTTTAAACATCGTTTTTAATGCAAAAAAAAAACTTTGAGCAGACACGCCTACCAAGTTGGAAAATATAGTTTTAAAAGTTTAAAACTTTATATATTGTAAAAATGTAAAACCTTGTGGAAATTAAATTAAAAATAGTTTTGAACGCGCGTACATAAACTGAATAAAATTATACAGGGATTTGTAAATTAATTGAGGATTGTAATACTTCTATAAGTACTATTTAATGCATTTAATGCTGTGCGTATATATATATATATATATATATATATATATATATATATATATATATATATATATATATATATATATATATATATATATATTATAACCTCAAAAACAATCCCACTAATAAACAGAACGCACCCATCTCGGGCGCGGCCCACTTCAAGATCGACGGCGATGGAGCATATTAATATTGATTGCCAGAGCGCCAAATTGCAACCTTAATGAAACTCACTTATGCCAATCATTATTTATCAATAATTTATTTAATAATTTGCAATAATAGCTAATGAATGGGTTAAAAAATAATTACTGAACGAATAAAACACTGAGAGTGTTATTACAAATAAGACTAATAATCTCCTAATTTTTTATATTAATTGGAGAGGAGGAAAATTTAAGCTCAACTCCCTGCTGTAATTTATATCTCTCAGCACACTCCCATCCATTTCCCATCAAAGATACAATTAAATTTTAAAAGAATTAAATATTTCTAAGCCCATCCTCCCGATTCATCCCTCCATCACACCCGCATTCATAGGTCATCTGTACTACTATTTCACTTCATTCTAAAAAATTTCATCTTGCTAGCTCTCTTTCCCCTCTGATAATCTTTCATCAGGGCTTTAGAATAGTAAGACATGAAAGTTTATACAATTTGCTACGAATTATTGGTGATAATTAAATACGCTTCCAGTGATTACTGCCATAGTTGACATCGGCTGACTTTAACATAGCCAGTGTCCACTTACTCTAAATTTCCAATAATTAAAATTAAGTTTCTAAATACAAATTTTGAAAATATCACATTATAAACACTTTGATAGCTAAAGATATATTATTACCAAGCTCACCTGGGAAGGTATTTTAATACAGCGGATGGATAAAGGATTTTATGTCCACCCACCGCACTCTGTTTTACACAATAATCATCCTTCCTATTATAAATCCTTGATCTAAAGATGCTGAATTATTCTACTAACATTTTTCACTTGTAATTGGAATTCTGCACTGTTCAACAATTTTATAAAACAATCTTTTAAATAAATTTTACCTGGTATGATTTAATAAGTAAATCATATTTTAAATTTAGGTTATAGTGTGTCTGTGCATTATTGGGATTTCTAGAATATCTTGGACCTCATAACAGTGAGACGTAGACAAAAGTTTATTTTAAAATAACAATTTTATTAACAAAGATAAAATTTAAAAAAAAATTCTACATTATTTACAAGGTTCCTCATGGCTTTCCCCTGTTCTTCAACCGTAAAAAAAAATTATAAAATAAATAGCTGATCTTGCTACATTATAAAATAACAAATATTATTTAACTCTTACAGACTGGGGTTTACAATGGCAATGGTATAGAAGAATGATTATACTATTTACTTTAACAATTCTGAATATTGAGATATAATAAATATTAACTTTCTCCACATATTTGGTTCGTTTCAAATAAATTATTTATTTTACGCTTAAACATATTATTTATGAAGATAACTCTTCATCTAATAAGGAGCTAGTAATTTACACTAATTAGTTTAACTTAATATGCCTCAACTACGTGCATTAAATTGGAGATGTTTATGCATTGCTTACCTTCTCGTGAATCGAATTATTTTACTATTCAAGTGTTTAAGAATCGGTTCTCTGCTTGATCATTCTTTTACATGCATACAATCACATACTAATGCCGCTACAATAATACCTTAGTTGTCTTACCGTTCCGGCAAAGTTCTCAGCTGGTTGTAGATATAACTTTGGATATGCACTGCTTACCATAATTACTTCTATGTTTTTAATTCTTAAATTCAAAATTTAACTTAATCATTATTTTTGGCTCTTACTAGTGAAATAAAGTATTTAAATAACACAATGTCTCAGTACAATAACTCGCACACCTAAGCACACCTAAACCGCACTAATCAAGAAACATCAAATTAATTTTACGACCCTGCAAACAACATTCATTACTGATACTTTTATGTGCTTCAAATACGTCCACACCTATAAGGAAACAAAGTCATCATTAACATGAGGGTAGGCAAAGACCAGATTAAGAGAAAAATACATTTTTTATTAAGGCTAAGGTATGCTAGAATTTATCGCTAGTCATACAAAGATACATGTATGCCTAACAAACTCTGGCTATCAATAAAGAAATCATCTTATGGTGTAGAAATAACTAAGTGGGAAACCCATCCACTGCATCTAAATACTTCATAAAATTTGATTAAACATCTTAGTGAGCGAGCCAAGCTACAACTGTGTTAGCTAGGTGGGGATTCTTTAACCTACCATGTATACAGTGGTCTTAATAATAATAAAATAAGAAAGGTCTTAATAATAATAAAATAAGAAATGCGTATCATTTGCAAAATTATCTTTCTTCACTTTTGGAATGTAGTTATTGCATTTTATCACAATACGCATTCCATCTTAAAATACTTATATGCGTAAATATTTAATAATAATACCTGATCCTTTAAAAACACTTCGTATAATAAACGTTTGTATTTATATCTTTCACTCTTTTAATTAAGGGTAAAGCATCAATGTAATATTTGAATAAGGCATATTTCAATTTTTTTTGTACTAATTCAACTAATAAAAACTTTAATATAAGTTAAATTCAAACTTAGGCATATTTATAACCCTTTTTTCTATTTAAATTTAATATTAGAAAAATAATAATAACAAGTAATAAAGTTATACGTATACAGTCCTCCTACATCGTCCTCCGGATCTCTCTTCCATTTTGCTGCAAATCTCATTTAGCTTTGTGTTTTGTTTTATTATATTTGGTTTTGTTCTGTGTGCACACGTATTGAATTATATAATCCATTGGGAAACTCCGATACATTTTATTAAATTAATCCTCAAGGTTTATTATTTCTGTTCGAAGTTTTAGCACATAATCCATTTTTTTAACTGCGTAAAACATTAATCCAAGGTCTTTAAGGGTGGCCTTTGAGCGTTTCATTATCAGATTTTCAATTGGATGGACGGTTGAAGAGTTGGAGTGTAGAGTAGATTGAAGCATGTCCATTAAAGTATAAGGTTTGGCTGTCTTAATATATACCTGAGCACTTATAGCATGTGATTATTTATCTTTTCAACATATGTGTTCGAGTGTATCAGTGTTATGAGATAGTGCAGAGAGTGGTGGGTCATGTGAAAGTCTGTGCTCATATACCCTATATATTACATATATAAACACAGGTATATAATAAGCATGTGTGTTTCAATTAAAATCACTTTAGGTATTGGTAATCCGTGAAACTGAATGCAATAGTTTTTCATATTTATATTTAATTCTTTATTCATTTTTGGGTTATTTGCATTAAATTACATTTTATAGTGGAAGATAACCAGCTTTTCTGTTTAGACATATATGTTGGTTTAATGTAGCTTCACAGGGCTGGTCCAGCATCAAATGCATCTTGGGGATCATTTGTCTTTTATTATATCTTTATTTATATGAATTTAAAAAGAATGGGAAAGTATGGAGGTGTCAATTATATCTCTAAAGATAAGTGAATAACTCCGTATGTGTAAATTTTAAAAATCAGATATATTAATCTTTAACTAAGGTTTAACGTTTATATCTGTGCTAGAGATAATCTCTAGTTTCGAAAATGATTAGTAATAATCATTAGTATATTTATCTGAAATGGATGGCATTAAAGTTGTGAGTTGGAGGAAGTTTGACAATGATAAATAAAAATGTAACAATTTACTCTAGATAAATACTTTGCATATAATAAAGATATATATGAGAGATAGTGACCTGGGCCAACTGATGAGTACTGGTTCAGCATGAAATCCATCTTGGGGATCATTTGTCTTTTGTTATATCTTTATTTTTATGAATTTGAAAAGAATGGGGAAATATGGAGGTGTTTATTATATCTGTCCATATTCTCGATGAATTATCAGGATATTCCTTTAATTTTGTTATAGGTTGGTAGCATTTTTAGTTAGTTACTAATTATATATTTTTTTCCTTTATGAGTCATTTATTTTTCATTGACAAATGATTATTTTAATTTACAATGATACCGTAAGTATTTCAAATGGGATATAACATATAACATTAGCATTGGAATTAAGTTACACACTAATTTATAATAAAGTTAAAAATTATTTTTCAGAATTTTGGATAATACAATTAATCATACTCATTCATTTTCACAAATACAAGTTTGAAATACAGATTCATAAAATACAGTGCTTCCTCGATTTTCCCTAAGCAAAATTTTCTTTGCGGTTTAAGCTTCATTGTGTGCCGATTGCTAAAATTGCTTACATTTGTATGGAAAGACATCATGAAATTGTACAACTTCAAGAGAGACAAGTATGTGCCTAATATAAAAATTTATTCACTGATCATTTCTTACAATGTTATTAATTTTTTGACAAAGTTTTTCATTCAGGAACAGAACCAGAAAAAGTAATATAAGACTTAAAATGTTAGTATTAAAAATTGATAATTTAACCTGACATGCTTCCTTTCGATAGACTAATGGTGAAGAGAGCTCCTTCTAAAGGATGGGTTTACTTTTTATACTATCTGGATCTGCCCTTCAATTTCTGAATGATTGGCCTACCAAACTAATTATATCTAAATTTTATCTGTTTGATTACTATTGTTTTACAACTATTTATTCACACTTTTTGCAAATATCATGTGGTTTTGTTAAAAAAATTTCCCACTCGTGAAAATCCCTCTGAAAAAATAAAAATAAAAGTTTTTAATAAAAAATATAATACATAGCAGCTTGACTTCAAACCCATAATTTTGAATAGGAATTGACTGCTATTAATGAGTAAGTAAAACAAAATAATATTTTTTTAAAAGAGCTTTCCACAGATATCATACATCATTTCTATCGAGTAGTAATTAATTTTATAATTAAAATTTATCATAAATTTTCACATACACACTTATACACACAAAAAGAATTCAATCTAAACTGATTTCTTAATACTTTGATTGATTCTTAATCTTTTTCTTGGATATTTTACTTTTATTAAATTATAGTGTTATAATTCACTGTTATAAAATATGATGGCCTTATCAATTCTACCCCCCTTCTTTCTTTTCAATTTCTAACCTATTAATAATAATTGACAAAATATTATTAACACATAAATTTGTCCACTACAACTGTTTCACATTAATAAACTTTACTATTTGACACTAAAAAAAATCTCTGTTTATAAAACGTTATGAATGAATTTTGGTTTATGTGCTAAGTAATTTACATAAATCTATTTGAACTTTTATTTTGATAAAAATAAAAAGACTATATATTACCATAAAATATATCCTATGAGGAAAATTTTAATAAACACTGTCATAAATAACATAGCTTAAAAATTAATGGACCTTTGGTCAAAACCAAAGGCTACAATATATATATATATATATATATATATATATTGATATCATATATATATATATATATATATATATATATATGATCATCAATGGGAGGTTGCGACATTAGAGCAGAAGAAATTTTAAGGCTGACCTGTCATCAAAAACCTTAAATCCTTGCAGGCATTCATCTCCATTATTATTAAATCTTTCTGCAACTTTTTTTGTTTATCATAAATGTACCCTTGAAGGTTTTTGCAATGATATAGATTACAGAGGATTTTTCTATATGGTGAAACTGAACTGAATTCAGACCCATATAGCTATCTAGTTTGTTTGAATGGATTTGAAGATATTTACATATCTGAAAAATTCATGCTTTCAAACTAATAGAAATGTGTTTACATAAATGCTGATTGTAGAGTTGGTATTTAGATCTAATGTCTAGTCTTCCTACCCTTTACTATTGTGGGCCAACTAGCTTGAAATGATGGTCTAAAAGTTGGAAACAATGAAAGAGATATTGAATTCTATCTCTCTCAGCATTTATGTAAACAAAGCTTATATATATATATATATATATATATATATATATATATATATATATATATATATATACACCTCTCTATTAGACTTAGTGGTTAATAATTAATATATTATTAATTAATTTGGCCATATATGTCTCTATTCAGCTAATTTTATAGTAGTTTAATCATTTATTCCCTTGGTCTCTTGTTCCACTTTTTGTTACTGCTGGCCCATGGTTAAATAGAACTTATGTGTAATTGGGCAAATGTTATTTATAAGATAGTAAATCATAGAATAATGGTGAAAGGATTGAATGTGGGTCATATATATAGATAATGGTGAAAGGATTGAATGTGGGTCATATATATATATAATAAAAATAATAAATTTAATGGTTAAATTTATTATTTTTAGTATAATTACAATCTTGTTTTAATTAATGAACATTTTATTTTTATTATATATGTATGTAATAGCTAAAGAGCATTAAGCTGTTGCACATGCACTTTGCAGATTTTAACTATAAATGACTGAATAAAAAACTTTGTGCTTCATAAAATAATTGATTTATTTATATATATATATGTCTCCAAAAAAGTGAATAATAGTGCACATTCAACCACCTGTTAGATAAGCTTATGTTTTAAATGGGTTTGATCTGATGGTGTGGATAAACAAAGGCTAGTTTTGATACGATAGTAATCTATCCTTACAGCATTAAAATTTTATGATATAATCAAAACTGGGACATTTGAGTGATGTATGTATTGATTTAGTGTTAAATCATCTGTTTTGTTTTTAAAAGTACGATTATGAAGCCTATTAATTTTATCTCCTGATATTTCCTTACTATATCCTATGTTATATCCTAATTTCTTACTTCATTAACTACATCACAATAAAATGAGATTTATATATATATATATATATATATATATATATATATATATATATATATATATATATATATATATATTCATTTTTTCTTTATGATGGTTATATGGTTTGAATGCAACCAGTTGTGTCTCTATTGCAGCTAGAACATAGTTAAACTTGTTAATCTTCATCCTGCTTCCTTTTGATACTTACTGGATTTTTTTAGAAAATTAAAGAAAATATTGGAATATTTATCATTCTGTATGGATCAACTCCTACCTCTTGGTTGGCTCTGAAGTATCCCAGTAATTGCTTTTGTGCTTCTCTGGGTAAACTCTTATCACAAATTAATAACTATATTTTTGATGTCATCTCTCATATCTTTCTAATTTTATCTAAAGCAATTACCTATTATGTGGTCACTCTGACTGACCAAAATATGGCTTCAAAATGCGGGCATTATATGTACCTCTAATTACTCCTTCTACATCTATTTACAATGCATTTTGACCTGACTGTTTCACAATAGTATATGGTCCTTTATATGGGTAACAAAATTTTTGATATTTATTTTTCTGCTGCTGACTCAGATGGAATTGAATATATTTTTCTTCTTGTTTTTATCCTTTTCTCAATGCTTACCCATGTGTTGTTTATATGCTTTTTGTATTTTAGTTTCCATGTGACTATTATTATGTTTAACTGTGGGTTAGTACTTGATTGCTTTCAACACACTCTTGGGTACTTGGTTGGCCTATATCCTATGTCTGGTTGGATGTTTGTACAATCATGGTGTAGTCAAACATGTGGATACATCTATCTATACCCTGTGTGCTTCTGAACATCTCTTCCTTGTATTTCTGATGTCAACAATTATTGTCTTTCTTTTTTTAAACATTATATTTGGGTTCATATTTTTGGGTTTGTCTTCCAGGTTACAATCCTTAAGATCCATTGTTATATTTGCTTTTTGAGCATGAGGATTCATATACTTAATGAATGTGAAGGGCTTTCATAGGTATCATATAACTTGCAGAAACTGTGAACCTTTTCATTTTTTGGTTTGTAGTGTGGTATTTACTACAAAGATCCAATAGCTTTTTTTTTTATTTGGATAATCTTCTATATGGTGGAGAGATTTTAGGTGCCCTATCAGACATCTAAGATGGTCAGACATATTGACTTTATCTGACCTACTCAAACTAATGTTGTGGTTATGACAGTTTTCTTTTATGGTGGTCCTTTAAGCTGATATTAGTCTGCTCTGAAGGCTGTCACCATATTTGCAAACCTTGTGCTTGATGAACATTTTGAGTTGTTGGCAGTGGTCACTCTTACTACTTGTCTCTTTGATGGTGTCCACTGAGCTGTTTTCCATGTCATTCCATATCTCCTTAATATTATGTGTCTTTGGGTCAATCTTGGTTTGCCACACTCCAACAACTGGTATCCATTGGCATATCTGGATTTGTTTACTTTGAATCTTTGGTTGATGGCTTCATCCTTCCAGCCAATCTAATTGCATGATTCAGTCACATATTCCACCAGTTTCTCCAGAGCTGTTTTCTCTAAGACCCTGTTGGTTTCCATTGAGCCTGTCTTGTCCTTGATATGTTTGATATTATGTTCTAAAGTCTTCAGTCTTTTATCACACATCTCTATCTTGATGTTCTGTCCTGTGTGGAGTTGGTTCATCTTAAAGGGTATGTCCTGGAACTCCCATTGGACCTCATCTTGGAGCTTCTAATTGTCTTCACTAATGTTGTCTCTAAAGGTCTCCTGACTTCTATATACCTTGTCACCCTTAATATTCAACTGACTAACAATTCTAGACTAAAACTCCTCAAATCACTTTTGGCATTTCATATCTTTCTTATATATCTCATTTCTCATTTCATCCAGTGCTTGTTTTATTTCAGAGTTATTTTTTGAACATGCCTAGGTTTATTTACCACTGTTCATGTCAGTGGACATCCTAGTTTCTATATCTTATTTCTATCTTTAATCAGCCCTAACATGATTTATGTTTGCCTTTAAATTCTCCTCCATATTGATCACTGTATTATTAATCTTTTCTTTCACTTTTCCTTTCATACTGATTATCTTATAATCTAACATTGCTTCCATACTGCTTATGTTACTATTCAATTATCCATTTGTGCTGTTTATTTCTTCTTTTATTCTGCTTATATTGTTGTTCAAGCTGTTTATTTATTTTTTGATATTGTTCCTGACTATTTGGAGCATTTGCTCCATCATCTCTTCTGTAACCTGTGTTATTTTGATTCAAAATACTTGAGCTATCTCATTATTGAGTGCTTTTGTATTTGAGGTATTGCTTGATCCATGAGTATGCTTGTGGAGGGTGATTAACCTTGGTCATAGACTCCCTAGGTATTTAGATCCAAGATGACCCTTCCCCACTGCTAATAGCATCATCTTCTACTTTACTATTATTACTACTTTGAGGTTTCTCTGAACATTTTATATTTCCACTTGATAAATGTTTTCCACTTCTGGTTATCATCAAACTTTTCTTTAATAATTAAGTATAATGTTATTTTTCTTTATATATATATATATATATATATATATACATATATACTTATATATATATAAATATATATATAAATATATATATATATATATATATATATATATATATATATATATATATGCCATTTATCACTTATATTTGACCACTTGCTACATTTTTTGTGTATATATTGCTTTTAATGCCTACTGTTTTAACCTGTTCTTTTATTCACCTAACTCATGCAGTTTAATTAATTTATTAATTATTTATTTATTTATCATCTCAGTTTATCATTTCATTCTCATCAGTCAAATTGTATTCAAGGTTTCACATAAGGTTTTTCTCTTTTTTTGAGACATTGTTTGGAAATGGTTTAAATTTATGAGTCTCATCCTTTTAGGGTTGGGTGTATCAAAATGGTTTAAATTTATGAGTCTCATTCTTTTATGGTTGGGTGTATCAATTGGTTGCTATACATATAAATTTATCAGGGTTGTATACTATAAAAATTTTGGCAAAGAATAAGTTCATTTTTTTAATTTACTAATTCAATGACTAAATCTCCTTAGAAACATCTGTTTCATTCTCCTGAAGTTCAGGCACCAGAATGTTAATCTGAATCTGTAATTCATCATCCCATGATTGGCTGTTTCCAGAAAGTAGTGGTCCAGGGTTTCCATGAGAAGGGTGGAATGCATCTCACTATGGTCAGGCATAGGGTCTCCTGGTAGGATGCTGTAAATGATGTGATGAAGTACCTATCTTATAATTGTATGTATCTCCAATGGTCTAGCTCTATGTTTACAAATTAAACTTAAAATACAATTTGGGCTAGTTCATCCATACTTCACCCCTCTTTCAGATCTCATTATGCCTCAGTATTCAAACTCAGGAAGAAATTTGCCTTGGGGTCTTTTCAGGGGTAAATTTACACTAGTTAGCAACTATAACACCTCTATACATATTCCAATTGATTTAAAGATCCATCCAATCATATTACTGTATTATTATATAAGAATGAGATGTGTTATATATATATATATATATATATTCAGTTATAAGTTGATGAATGAATGTATAAATGATTTTGATAAACTAGAGACTAAAGTAATTTAAATCAAATTAACAATGTTTATTAAAATAACTAACCAAAAATTCAAAACTCTTTAACATAATAAAAAAGATGTAATGGTGTGTGTCAAGATTGTATTTTTTCTACCATATCAGCAATTTAAAGGTGTTTACTATTCCAATGCTTACCCATAGTAGAAGTATATAAATGGCACTAATTATTTACAAAGCAAAATAATAAAAAAATTATTAAAATTGCCCATGAAGCTGACTAACTAATTTATATTATACAAGTATATCCATAACAGCCTTAGTACCCCTTCCCCCCTTATATACAATTTTCTAAAGTTGATAAGAAAGAGCACCCACCCAAGAAAGATTAGTCATTTATATTAAAAAATAAAGGTAAACAATTGTTAGTTAACATTAAAAAAAGTAACACAAACTCTGTCCTGTAGTAGTGTGTGTGTGTGCTTAATATGGAACAGTATCAAAAAATATTACCTTATTCCATATGATAGTGGTGATGATAAAATGTGAAGTCACTAAAGATGGAAATCTAACCTAAACTTTATTTAACAGAAAAAGTAATATTGTCTACCATAGGGGACTCTTCTGAGTTATAGACATGTTTAAACTTCCAAGTATAGAGATGACATAAAACAAATTTTTACAAAGCATATAAAAATAATACATGATAAAGCAAAATGTTCATTCATTCATATTGGTTAATGTCCATGGGTTTGTTCATAATGACTTTTATGGATACACTCTATCTTTCTTCAGATCATCCTTCTTCAGTAAGTCATTCATCATTCACTACAATTCCTTGGCAATGCACATGAAACAATGTTGTTTACAGTTTTTTGTTGTTTTCCTTCTGGATCCATTTAGACACTTAGTGTAGAACATTTGATGTTTATTTAGGCATTATATAAGCAAATATATTAAATCACCAGGCTTCTATAGTAGGGTTGTAGCACTCCAGTCTTGTGGTAATGTTAATTTAGCCACACAACAATGCACAGCAGTGCATAACATATTTTTTCTTAATTTATTATTTTTTTGCATTTAACAGCCTATATATGAAAAAAAAAATACTTCATTATTTATATGCATGCTGGCAAGGTTTTACTTCTTTTTTCTCCATGTTCAAATAATAGCATATTTTTTTTTATTTTTAAACATCAATTTAAAAATCAGTTGTTCTTTTGTTAAACTGTATATATTTATCAAACTTTTCTTCATTTAAATGTTGGTTATAGTTTTTTTTTATAATTTTGCGCTATGAAAATTATATGGATAATCTGAAATATTCGAACAAATCATCCATATTCTCTTGTATTCATACATTCAATCTTTAAAGGTTGGCTTTGTGCAGTTATTGTATCATTTGACAAATAATAAAAAATGACAGAAATAAATTGTGTTTGCTTTTTATACCCCACTTAGTTTTCAATGTTTAGCATACTTGCATTTCCATTTCCATGACCATGGCTGTTTATTCTTGCATGTACTTTATTAATTGTAGTTAAAAATAGAATCAAGTAATAAAATTTTGCTTTTGTTTTCTATAGTTGATTGCCTACAGATTGGCTTGGTATTAGGCCATCCTTATATTTACTAAGTCTAAGTCTTTATTTATGATGTACAACACATTGACTAATAACTCATTGTTGGTGTATACATATATAAAAAGGATTTCTTTAACTGGGTTTTTATTTCTCATTAAACAAGAGGAATTTCTTCATTGTGACAATTGTTCAATTTGGTACTTAATAAAGCAAACATTTATCACACACACACACACACACACATATATATATATATATATATATATATATATATATATATATATATATATATATATATATATATATATGCACAAAAAACGAATGATAGTGCATATTCAACCACTAGCTATGTTTTAAATGCGTTCTATCTGGTGGTTAGATAAACAAAGTCGGTTTGATAGGATTGTAAGCTACTCTTACAATTTATATGAAAGTATTTGTGTGTGTGTGTAATTTCCACAATATATTTAACAAGAGATATATCATTTAAATAACTGTGGCAGTTCTTGATTAATTGCAAAGACCTGCATCATTCAAATGAGTTTTAAAAGTCATTAATATATTGGTTTTTAATAGCAGAAGTTATTAATTATAATTAACATTGGAAAGCACAAATAGAAAAAAAGTGAAAGCTTGATGACTTAATTACCATGCACATAAATAAAAAACAATATTTGAAGATTATTACATTTGAAATCTATATCTAAAAAAAATATTTTATAAAAATGGTTAATAGCCGTTTGTGCATTTTATTGAAAAGTAAATGCTGTGAAAAGTGCTTACTAAAAAATGAGCTCTGCTAAGAAATCTTTTTTGTGTAATTTATATGAGTATATTGTAATTAAAAATCAATTATCTTACTTTAATTTATAACACTTTTAAAGTATTAAATAGTATAGCCTTTTACACTTGAATCTATGGCAGATATATACAATATATATATTTATTTTGAATTTAAAAATATCTGTTTTATTTTTATTTTTTAATAATCATTTCCAATGATGTGCACAATGACCAATGAAAATTATAAACTGTAAACACTTCTGCATCTAAAAGAGGAACCACTTTTAAATGCAATAATTTGATATTTACAAGTTCTACAGTATTGATATTGAAGCAGTCAATCTTAGCTTAAGATTGAGCATCATAGTTCCATCTACTAACCTGTGTTTAAACCCTATATCCCATCCTGCTCTTTTTGTCATATATGTATATTTTATGTATATATTTGAGATGCGCACCTACATTATAAAATTTTAACTTTTAAATTAACATTTTTATTATTATTGATTTTATGATTATTAATTCTTTTTATTAAAAGTTATAGGTATGGCTCATATATATATATATATATATATATATATATATATATATATATATATATATATATATATATATATATATATATATATATATATATGGAGCAAAATACTAACAAAATATTGATTTTTTTTTATTTGTAAATATTTCATTATATGTCATTTGTACAACTTTTTTCTTTTTAAAGTATTTTTTTCTTTTAAACTAAATATTTTGTAAAATCCAATATGGAAGATGCTACAGTTGATTGTCTAAAAATAATTAAAGGGGTTGGAAACACTATTGTTTTAATCTGGGGAAGGTATTTTAATTAAAGTTTTACTTAAAATAAAATGGGATTAAGATTAAAAATATGTTTGTTATAAACTTGTTGTCAAATCTATTTCTAATCTGTAAATAGATTTGAATTTATTTTTGGAAGTTATCTTACTGTTGCATCTTCAAAAATAATCGATAAAAAAGTATAAAAAGGCTGAATTTTGAGTCACAGATTAGATGAGCTATTCTTGAGAATGCTCATTGCTGCTAGACACCATGCTGATTTGAAATCTAAAAAAAATGATGTAGTAAAAAGATTTTCCTGACCTTGTGGGTCATCTTCCTCTGCCATCATATCATGCTCCCATAGTAATGAAGTAAGAGCCCGACTGAAAAATGTTAGAATGCTAATATAAGCTTGTGGCCACTGAAGAACTTTCATTTCAATTGCCGTGCACATGCAATATTTTAAATTGGACTCTTAAAATTGCCAGATACCTTTTCAAGCCATTACCTCAAACTAAATCTAGCCTAACTCATCTATCAATATGTCTTCTAATGTATTTAATTTTGTTTTTGTTTTAATATGTAATTTGCTCTTAAGTAATTTATTTTATTTAATTCTCTCTCATATGCTCTTAACTTTCCTTAACTTTAGTGTGGTCAATCATTTATTTACAGTTATTTATTACATGATTTTATATGTCTATTTTAGTTATTAATATGCCAATCTTAACACAATCTGATGAGTTGAATTTCCAAAATCTTTTCTTTCTTTTAAGTAAACCTTCATGAATTAAGATTTTTAACGTCCATTTAAAACAATGCATTATTAATTAATACACACCCCAGATTGTTTTTACAAGTTAACATTTTATTTATGTTGGTTTATTATAAAAATATATTTGTTTAACTCTGGATTTTCTACCCGGGGGAAATCCAGAACTTAAGCTAATTAACGCTTTTAAATCTTTTAAAATGTTGTTTTTTATTAAATTCTGAAAGAGTGAACCATTAATTATTTTCTATATAACTGTTTTTTATTTACTCTTATAATATAAGCTTAAATATTCCAGTTACTATAAAAACTACAAAGGTGGGATTGAATTATTTTAAATAGTAGAAAAGGGATGGGGGTAAATCTTAATGTTTTCTTTTACTAAGTAAAATCTTAACATATATTTTATTTAGGGAAATCTCTCTCCATATATATATATATATATATTGTAAAGGGCACAGACGTCGTTACACTGTTTTTTTATTAGTAAACATGAAAAAAATAAAAGTTTGCAAATAAAACTTTTTTTTTAAGAATTAAAAATTGAAAATTAAAATTCTATACTAAACTCATATCTATATAAAATTGCACAGATGAAAAAAATTATTAAAATAAAACTTTATTAAAAATAGAAAAGGTATTGTAAAAGCAATAACTTAAAAAAGATTTAGAGATAAAAATATATCTTTAAGTTTGAAAACAAATTAATTAATGTTATTGAAAAATGGAAATGATTATTTTAATTAGTCAATGTAAACTAGCCTTGGGCATTTAAATGTGTAAGCAGTGGTCATATAGAAGATAAAATCAATGGAATCGGACCTCAGTGAAAGGACCATCACATCAATGATGTAATATCAATGGAATCCTTAAAATTAATATAAAAGGAAAAGTTTGGAAATGATTGAGTTAGTTATTATTAAGAGATTACAGATATGTTTTAGTACAGAGTGAAGGAGAAGGGATTGAAAAGATGCACTCTTCAATCCCTTCAATCTCATAAAAAAATGAAAGAGAAATGACATCATTTTCCTAGATTGAGGACCATAGGACATCGAGGGAATTAACACTGGCTCCAAATGGCAAGAAACTGCAAGAAATTAGAAACTACGGACTTGTTAAAACCATAAGAACTTTATAAAATCGAATTAACAATATTAATCTGAAAACACAAAAACTTTAAAATGTAAACTTTCCCAGTATTTAATTTATAGAAATAGAATGCTATATGACCAAATTAAATTTGTTATTAATTCTTTTTATTTGGTGTATTTCTTTTTAAAATCATTTTCATTTATTTTTTTTTTGTTCTTTGTTTTATTTATGATTTTTGTTGTGCGATAAATTAAATTATATAAGTATTAAACTTAAGTCAGGCATGCATGGCTATATGGATTTGTAAAGTTATATTAGGGGAGGGTAATCTTAGGTTATTTGTTTCGTAGTTGAATTAGGTCAATGGATTTGATTTATTGGTGTAATTAGTAGATGTAGTATGAGGTTCACTATGGGCAGAGTCGCTTTATATGCCACACACTCTCATTTTGCCTACAGAGGGAATTATAAGATGGAGACCACAGCTCATTCCTATGGAGTTTTTTTTATTGCTCTCATTGTCAGATAGATGTAATATTCCTATCTGATGAGAGGCAATTTCTTCTCTAACTATACTGTTCAGATGTTCATTCCTGACAGTATAGTATATTGTGCTGTTGTATTTTTATGCTACATTGAATACATCAATGTATCAGATAGATTGACACCGGTTTGACTGCGAACTTTTGGCCTAAGGTTAAATAAGAATAGAATATTTTATTTTCAAATGCAAATCTATGTAGTCTATTCATACTCGACACTCTAAATAAAAATGCATTAAATTTAAGTTGGGTATAGACGCTTGCATGGGTTTGTTACCGGTTAATTATGTTTTTGGTTTTTATATTTGATCAAAATATATATACATTCGGTAAGTACTGATAACTTATGGTGAGTATCTAAGATGTATTTATGCTGGATGTCTTTTAAGTTATTGGTGTAAATGGGGCATCTTATGATGAATGCCATTGGGTTTATTACAAATTTCCCTCTGCAATTCCATCAATGACTTTATATTTTGATCGTTTATGTTTATTATGGAAATGTTTTTGACACATAATCTGTGTAACTGATCTATACTCAACATTCTAAAACAAACTTTCATACATCTATCTGGGCGAACATATAAAAATTAAAATGTAAACATATAATATTATAAAAATTAAAATGTAAATTTAAATTTTAAAATCAAGTTAAAATATAAAGTAAAAGTAATGTTAAAATGATTCAAAATTTATATGTGCGTTAATAAATGTTTGTGCGTTAATTTCTGGCAGTGGCTTTTTTTTTTTAAATATTCTTAGATAAGAATTTATAAAATATAAATCTCTGCTATCCCACTGAGCTAATGACAATGGGTTAACGACCAGAATCAAAATATATAAATTAATTTTTTTTGACTTATATATCTTCCTACTTTATAAATTTTTCTAGGTTCAAATGCCTAGTGGTGCCCTGTAGTGCAGTTTATGTGCTTCTAGTGTTCTAATCTGGGGGTTATGACAAGATCGAACCCATAGATTTCTTGTTATATCCACTTATTCCGTATAAAGTGCCTCTGGTGGTGATCCCATAAGTTTGGCATATGCTATGCATATCACTTCTCAAGTCTTTTTTCTGAGGATAGTTGAAACTACACAGGACCATTTATGTCATATAAAAGGCCTCTGACAGTGATCCCTAGGTCTGACGCTATGCCCATTCACATTTATTTTGTATAAAATGTCACTGGCGGTGATTCCTAAGGCTGGCACACCCTATGCTTATCCACTTCGTTTTCATCTAGAAGCACAACTTTTCCTGTTATTTTAGGCTATTATGTCATCACCGCAAACTTCTTCGGATTAGTATTTCTTTTGCTTCATGACTCAGTTTTAATGCTCTAATATTAAAAGTGCACTCTGCTCAAAATATATATATATATATATATATATATATATATATATATATATATATATATATATATATATATATATATAAATGACAAATATTACTAGCTAGATTAATTCTAATATTATTTTAGTTTTATTTTACAATCCCATCGTCGTCGTATTTTGTTATTCATCTATTTAAGAGTATTTGCCTTGGGAAAAATAAAGTGTTCTTCTTACCAGCACTAATTAACAGAAATTTCATTAAATATTTTGTCATATAATCAAATGTCATTTTCAAATAAGTTTTTCAAATGTATTTTATTTATTTTCACCACCTCAGTGGTGTGAAAATAGTTTGTATTGAATCTGTAAGGAATCTTGGTACGCTTCCCTAAATAACGTTAGTCACCACATTTCAGAATCGTAATCCAAAGCATTAATAGCAATATTATGTATTTTTTCTAATAATCAATTGGCATGTAAATATTGGGCCACCAAAGATGTGTGTTTATTTATAATATATTATTTAGCTAATAAAGAGCATATGAGAAATAATAGCGTGAATGATACTATGTATTCATCTACCACTTGCTCATTCACGCACACACTAATGTATACAATTAAGTCATAATTTATGTAAACAATTTGTCATTATATTAAATGATATTTTATAGTCTAACTTATTTGAGTAGTTCGAATTCCTCTTTCTCCACTTCCAAAAGTTAAGCCTGCTTATATATTTTAGTTTATTCATAGTAATAGGTGTTTCATTGTCTTCTCACTCATTGCTAGTGGGCTGGATTAAAATTAATTCTCATGACTATCACTATTATGTTATTCATTAGGTGTTAGATATTGGGCTTAGAGAGTGGGTTCGAATCCAGGCTGATCCTTGACCTAAATCTCAGGCTGGACTGGATTTGAAATACATTTGTTAGTTCCAGCTCATGTTAGATGGATAAACATATTTTGACCAGTACAATATATGTGCTTAAAAATAAAGTCTCACAATTTTAATAAAGTATTAAAAATATTTCAACAACATCTGTTAAAAAATTTAAATACCTGTATATTACTTAATGTAATTAAAATAGACACTGATCTCAGATTTCCAAGGTCTCTACAACTATCCATTTGATGTTTCTTATATAATCAACACTCCTGACCATGTACATTTGTAAAAAAGAGATGTAAAGTTAACCTGGGTAAGACAAAAGTATTGGCATCATCAAGAGCTTTGAGCATTCCATCATCAGATTTCCAATGGAATGGATGACTGAAGAGTTGGAGAATAATGAAGATTGAATTTGTGCATTAAAGTTTAAGAAATCGCTATTTTAATATAAAATGAGCACTGATAGTAAGTATATGTGGGAGATGGTGATCTTGATCAACTGATGAGTGCCAGTTCAGCATGAAATACATATATTGAAAATCATTTATTATTTTCACATGTATGTATTCATGTGTAATGGTTGTATAAGATGGAATGGATAATTGCAAAAGAATTGAAAGACTGAGATCAATTCTAAACCTAAAAATAACAATAAAAATAATTACTTTTGTTATCTGTTTTGCCTTATGAAAAGCAATTTATTTGTTAATTAATTATTTATAATTTGCTCACATATGTATTAAGTAAATGATTTTTTTTTCAGAATGTGTATTTTAAAAACATTCTGACTCTACACAAATGTTTGAAAAAGAAAATCTTGTTATAATTTAGACTTTAATGAATAAAGATTGAATGATAATAGGTATGCAAGTGAATTTAAGTGAGATTATTAAGTAAAACCTAAATATCAAAATCTAATTATATTTATTCATGAAAAAAATAAATGATTTATATTTTATTAATCTACAAAAATTGCAAAACACTAACTTTAAATGTATGTATGAATATACCAAAAAATATATAAAAGCATCATTTAACAAACTATTCTATAATTTTATAACAATGTTATGTGAAATTACGAGACAAGAAGAAACAGCAAAAAAAATGATATAGAATTATATTTACTTATTTGCAAACTAAATCTGCAACTGATAACATCACACACATTTTCCATACAAATATAGAGTTGGTTATGGAATAACAGTATGCCTTGCCAACAGAAGTAGAAAAGGGATCAAATGCTCTTTGATTGTTCCATTTATTGCCTATATATGTAATTATTGTTGTTTTACATTTATTTCTAAGTTCTCATCATTTTTGACAAATATCATTTATGAAGATTATTTTAAAATTTTGATAATAAGTTATATTTCATAAAATTTGTCTTTAAGAAATTACACAAAAAATGTATTCTATTATAAACTAAACCATTTTGATCACAACTATACCAGAATTCCTTGAAAGAAGTTGTTTATGATTTAAAGCACCAAATGAAACTTTCCTAGAAAAATTGCATTATTCTACAAGTTATAGAGACAATTGAATTAATATGAAGAAATCACTGCATGGAGCAAATTTATCCATTATGCTTATTAAACTTCATGGATTATGGGATCTATAACAAATAACTTTTATCATGAACTTTTTAAAAAGAAGAAGCTTCTTCAGAAATAATATAATTTTATTTATATATATATATTTTTATTATACATGCATATTTTTTTTAGTTTACAATTTTCTGAAATAATAGGTTTACTGGTCAGATAAAATCATATTAATAGTATCTTACTTATAAATTTATGTGTACATACAGTAACACGCATGAATGTATGAACATTTAGATAGTGAGTAACACATTATATTGTTTATGTTTTAACTTATCATTGTCATTAAATTAAAAGTTTGGGATTATGAAAATTTTTTGCATGTTACAATTATTCAAAGATTTATTTAAATTTAATAAAGCTTTAATATAACATTTATTTATAAAACTATTTGTAACAGATTTGTGATTGAATGTTATAAATTGATCAGAGCCATTTAAACTATTAATGTCATTATGTTATTTATAGGCAATGTGAATAAAATTGGAAGATTTTTCATTTAATCAGTTCTCATTAATTATTTTATATACCCACTCATCTCACATCAATTCACAATCACATTATTGTTATTTTACGCCATAATATAATTAATGATTTATTATTTTAAATATATTTGAAGTTAATAAAAGTACCCTTTGATTTTAAATATATATTATTGTGGAGCTTTGTTTTACGTTTATACTTACAAAGAATGTCATAGATCTTATACTTCATAATTTTATTCTATAAAATTTAAATAGAATATTAAAGGAATCTCAATATATAAATCAATATTAGTTTCCAACCAGTAACCACCTAAACATTCACAGTAAATATAGCAACCAATATCTCTAACTGCTGTCAAGGCAACCTTCACACCTTTTAATAGCACAAAATTGGCACGTGAACCAAAAGAGGCATATCTTTTGCCCATATGTGCCATTACTAAATGTATACATACATACAAATATCTATTATTTCAAGTATACTTTATATATCTGGAATCTAGATTTAATACAGAGGATTTAAACACAGACGTTTAAGCTCGCATCAGCCATCTATTATATTTCATACAACGGATATACATCCCCACACCTTGTATAAAAAATAAATGATGTCCAATATATGTATTTTGTGCTGATCCAGATTATCATCTCCCAAATATATAATCAGTGCTCAGATTATATTAAGATAGAAAATATTCATACTTTAATAGACTAGTTTCAATTTATTCCACCCTCCAACTCTTCAGCCATCCATAAATGCCCAAATCTCTTGTTAATGGCAGTATTATTGTCATACCTATGTCAGCATTAAATCACTCAAACTCCTTACATATATTTAAATATGAGCATTTAAATTTGTGTATTTAAATGTACAAGGTCCTATAAATGAAAAGTCAGAGTAATTTAAAGTAAACACATGCATGACAACAATACTGGCATTAACAAGAGATTTGTGCATTCTATCATCAGTTTTTCAATGGTATGGATGATTGAAAAGTTTGGTGTGTAAAATAAATTGAAGCTTGTCCATTAATTGTGAAGATTTGCTATCTTAATATAAATTGAGTACAAATTATATATATATATATATATATATATATATATATATATATATATATATATATATATATATGTGTGTGTGTGTGTGTGTGTGTAGGGAGATAATGTTATGGGGCAATTGGTAAGTGCTGGTTTAGCACAAAATATGAATATTGGAGATCATTTACCTTTTTTACATGTGTATGTAATCATAAATATTGGTTGATGAGATAGAGTTAAAGGATGAAGGGAGTTTGGATGTATGTGTTCAAATCCCCTATATAAAATATATATGTATATATTACTAGTATGACCATAGTCTAATGGGTATTAAAGACATTTTGAATTTCTAGAAAAGAGAAAATATAAGTACTTAGTGAATTTTTTTTTTACTTTAATAATTATACGAGTATACCAGGTATATAAAATTTGTATGGTGTTCATGAGAATTCTTAGTTACAATTGTTTTTTTTATTACTGTGAATTATCACAAATACATAGTGTGATCAACTATGTAATTGTTGTACATATATTTTTAAAGGCACATAAGTGATAGTTAATATTGTAATTTAACATTGAATTAATAAGTTTTAATTTTACTGCAGCTGTAATCTTGTAAAAATTGTAAAAAATACTTTCATGTATGTACTTTTTAATTTGCATAAATTTACTGTTACTATAATATATATTTTGAAAACTAATCTATTGTTGAAAAAGCCATTGATAATTAAAAATTTTATAGAAAATGTGAAAAAGTGAGAGTTGTTTATGAAAAACACTTGGCATAATTCACTGGAATAATTTCTAATTAAAAAAACAAACATCCTGGCAGTAAAACAATGGATGACATTGTAGAATGTTACATGTTTAGTCAGCAAATATCATATACAAAGTGATAGATTCTTCATCATTTTGCAGTATTAAATATTCAGTATTCTAAAAACAGTGAGCCAAGTAAATAAAAATAAATTAAATAATCTTTATCTATATTCTGACTGCTAGAAAAGTGACAAAGGTAGTTTCAAATGATAAAAATACTAGTCATTGCATTCTTATTAAAATAATAATAAACTATTTCTTAATATAACTGATACCATGATCCACAGAATTAGATTGAACTATTCCCTTCTAGAAAAGTAGTATCTAGGAAAAAATGATGAGATTTAAACTCAGTATGAAACCTGCTATCTGTTAGGCCAAGTAATGTATTGGCATGACATAGATATGATTTTATTACTGTATAAAAATTTGTCTATGATAAAGAGAAACAATACTAACCAAGAAAGTGTGAAAACTAAACTGAAATTTAAATAATGTATAACTTACCTATAGAATTAAAGATTGACATATTATGAAATATAGTTTGATCTTAAACTTAAACTAATAATAGACTTGTAATATAAGAAGAAGAAGTTGATGATCTAAAGTTCTATGAAACAATTTCCAAGTTCAACTGTCATTCAATGCGGTTCATAATATGTGCATTAAACATTCAATACTAATAAGATATATTTCAGTTTAAGAAGCCCTCAGTATAAAATATTAATTATTTGTACATTTTAATTTAATATATTATAGATGTAATGTAATTTATATTATTATTCTTTTCATTTCCTCTTTGCAATGAAATTGTGGTGTGGAAAATTCTGTGGCAGATGTTACACATTTAAACTTTATAATATGTATATTTATAAAACAATGGTATATTTATGTTTTTTTATATTATAAATAAATTATCACTAATATAGCCTATTATTATTTTTTAATGATGGTCACATATAGAAATGTTTCTTTCACCAAATTAATTCTTAAGGTTACTTAATATATTTAACTATAATTTTTAATGTTCATTTTTTCTGTGAGATAAAAGTTAAAATACTAATAATATAGAAAAATTAATAGAAATATAGACAGAATTCAGTTAAAATCTAAATAAGTCTTCAACTGAAAGTGTTTTTTATTATTATTAAGGCTTTTACCAGAGATCATTTAAGCATCAAAGCTATCTTTAAGATTATAACTTTTTCCGAATTTTTACAGTTATCTTATGTATCTGGAAATATAGGTATTATTTTAAAAAGAGTTCTGTCATGAATACAACTGAAAGGACATAATATTTGGTTAAATCACTACCAATAAATATAATGTCAAATGTAGGATGATTTTGTATTATAATTAAGTATTATGAAGCTACATCTTCATGTTTTATTCAAATAATCTCTAAGTTGGGAATTACCCACTTCTGATTAATAATAAAATTTAAACCTAAAAAAAGGCATCATCATGTAAATATCAAGTGAGAATTAGTCATTATTTAATTCACTATTTTTATAATATGAAAGTAGAAAGAGTTACATATCATATATATATATATATATATATATATATATATATATATATATATATATATATATATATATATATATATATATATATATATATATATATATATATATAAGAGCATGCTAATGAGCTCTAAACAAGCTTTTTTTTTTTATGTTTTATTATGATAAATGCTACAACAAGAGAAGGCATTCAAATCATCTTTATCTTAGATTGTATATATATATATAGCAGAAAATTTTCATTAATTGACTACTTTAAGACTAAATTATTGAGTACTTGTGAGTTTTCAAGTAAATCAAGATGGCAGCCTATATTTTTGATAAATGTACAGTTTCAAGAGTCTATAATCTATGAAGATGTATTAGTCATTTTAATAAATCAATTGTTAAATTTAAAAAGGAATAAATTCTGATAAATTTCATTAAGAAACCTTCTTTCATTTTTTTTTTTTGCCTGTAACATGGGAAGTGACAAGATGCTCTTAGAAATGTCATACTTTGGTTAAATTCAGTGCATTTTTTTTCATCAGCAGTTTTTTTGCTAAATTGTATGGATGATAAATATTTGGGACTTTCCTGTGACAGAACATGATGCATTAGACTATTTCCAAAGATACAGAATTTTGCGCTCTAAAAAAGTGTGTGAAAATGGTCATGATATGATTGCATGGTGGCAACATAAATAAAGTGTAAGTATTGTATTTATATATTTTTAAAATTTTTCTGTTATTAAGTTAACCCCCACCCCAAAAAAAACTGTAAATATTATAATTAATTTTTTCACAATGATTTTTTTTTTTAAATAAAAGTAATAAAAAAAATTGTAAAGATTAAATTTGTTTCCTAGCAGGCATTTTTTTGTTAACATTTTTTAGGGGCCAACCAAAACTGAAGATTTATCAGAAATACGGGAAACCATCTTGGTTTACCTGAAAACTCACAAATACTAATTACTCATAATAATTAGGTACAGTACTATGTCAATTATCTAAATAAACTGATAATAAATGTGCGTGTTTGTACTCATGTATAAACAATATATAGAAGGTAATTCAAATAAATAAATAAACAAAGCATAATCGAAGTTTTCAAATGTATATAAAGTTTTTCGAAATAAATGTAAAAAAATTGCTTAAAAGCAAGAAAATAATAAATTACGTTAATAAAAGGAATTTAATCAAAAATCTTTTTTTTATCAATTAATGTGACCTCTTACACTTATAGAGTTTTTTATCCATATTTTTAAATATTTTATCTCATTTTCGTTTTATGCAAATTTAAAATAATAGATATTATTAATCTATTTTCACAAATATTTTTTTTATTTAAATATGACTATAGACTCTGTTCCTTCAGAAAAATTTGAAATTTATTTAAGTAACAGTTTTCATTTAATCTTGAGTACACGTATAATTAAAAAATAAGATAAATCCATATGTCAAATAAATTAATGTATTTATAACTTTTAAAATAAGATTTAAAAAATCACATTTAAATAAGTTATTTGATATTAGATTCTTTGGTTCTTATTTCAGTGTTTCAATCAATTTGTTTTGGCTGTTTTTTTTTTAACAAAAAAAAAGGGGGTGGGTGACTTTTTACTTATCGCATCATGTGTCAAAGCAATGACTTTCCTAAACAATGAAATAGTAGAAATTTATATATATATATAGTAGAATTTTTGTGTTTTAAAAAACTTATTCCTAAATAAGCTGGCGGAACTTTTGAAACTTCGGACAAAAATAGTATTCAATTAATCAATAAATTATGATTATTATATATATTTAATTACATAAAAATATGTATCTTATGTGTAAGTGTGGTCCGCATGTTTATTTTAATAAAAATAAGTTTATTCTCCTTTTGCCTATTGCAATTGAGTAAAAGAAAATTTTGATGGAATATATATATATATACTGTCATTAAATATGTTTCAATGTAAAATTTGATTTCATCTCACTTTGTTTCTGTACATATATAGAGAGAGATAAAATGTTTTTGCATATATATATATTATATTGCTTGCAAGACTTGTTATTGATAGTGATAAACATAAAAAGGTTTTTTTAATCTAATAAATTACAGAGCCAAATATTCAAATTGTTAGAACTTCTGCATATAAAAAAAAAAAAACAAACATATAAACTGATTGGATTATTTATGTGCTACTTTTACTTTTTAAGTTTGAAGAGTTTCTGGATAAGTTAAAACAGAAAATTTGCAATAAGATAGATGTAAAAAATTGACATTTTAAATCCAACATAAACATTAATTTTAAAAGGCTAGCGAATCAATTGTGCTAGATTAATGATATCACATTTTATTGGTTATACTATATTTTATAAGATTATATTTAATATGAAGAATGAAGATAAATAATATCAGTTACTACAATTAAATTATTATCATTATAGAATGTACAACTGATAGATTTTTAAAATTAAATTCATTATATAATGGAGCAATAAATTGCCCTATTTTTTCATTCTGCAGCTCACAGTACCGCTATGAATATGAGGCAAAAGACCTCGAAAGCGCTTAGCGTGTAATAATTTCTGTGTATCTTTATAGCTTCTCATTCAAGTGTGGCATACGCTTTGTTAATTTTGTATATAATTGATAAAAGTGAAAATATAATAATAATTTATAAAACATTTATTTGAAAATAAATAATAATTATTTTTCCAATTAGAAGTGATTGGCATTGTGCAGATAAATATTTTTACAAGCATACATATTTAATTTCTCCACACTTATAGTAGAACTTAATACTGCATCTGCAATTATATATATATTAAAAACCAGTCAACATATAGCAATCCCAATAACAATAACAATCGACAATTTCAATCTTTTGTCAAAGCAACTTCCTTTTATATATATATATATATATTACTAGTTTTACTGTGAATGTTTAGGTGGTTACTGATTGGTATCTAATTATAATATATATATATATATATACGCAAATTTACAAATAAATATTTAAAAATACAGTATTTAAAAGCTTATAAAATATATATATATATATGTATAACAGTCATTTAGGAGCGCTTTCAACTAACTTGGTAGCTTTGTCAACTATCACGTTTAAAATGTCAGCTTTCCCATAATTCAATGATGTCAACTTTGCCATAATTCTGTGATCTTAATGTTTGCTGCTTGCCTGTTAACCAAATGTTGCTTGTATTTACATATTAACATCGCCTCTTTAATTTTCCTTTTATTATTATTTCTTTCAGTTTCCAATATTTTTACGTTGTTATAATTAAAATCGAAATCATATATACATGATTTATTATGGTCATAAAAGACAAACTGATAAATTATCATTATTTTTAAAATTTTGTTTTGTATTTTGAACCTTTTAAATAACAATAAGTGTTCTTTTGTTCTTTTTTCCAATGTGCACCTTGATTCACCTATATATCCATGGCCACACCTACATGTCCATTTGTAAATGATACAATTTTTATTTGTAAATAAAGTTTTATCCTTTGAATTGTTTATTAATTTATTTAATGTAGGTGGTGCATAATATGCAATATTGCATATTCCTTTATAAATTTTCTTAATAAAACTTGCCTGTTGATTTGAAATATATGGTATTGATATCCACAATTTTTTATCAGAAGAATTATACATTTTTTTAGATCTCAAGATAACCAGAAACAAGGATAAACTGGATTACTATATGACTCTTAAACCAATAGCAAAAAGAGGATATATTCCATATGAATCAAAAGTACCAATGTCACATAAAATGGCAGGTTTGAAATCATTTTTATTTAGAAATGATAACCTTTGTAAATATGCATCAGTTAAAACTAAAAATATTGAAACTTATAATAATGAATTGTTAAACGTTGGATACCATTATAATTCTGTTTATTATACTATTAAAAAATATACTTATAAATATAAAAATAATAATAGTGTTAATTCTTCTGATAAAAAATTGTGGATATCAATACTATATATTTCAAATCAACAGGCAAGTTTTATTAAGAAAATTTATAAAGGAATATGTGATATTGCATATTATGCACCACCTACATTAAATAAATTAATAAACAATTCAAAGGATAAAACTTTATTTACAAATAAAAATTGTATCATTTACAAATGGACATGTAGGTGTGGCCGTGGATATATAGGTGAATCAAGATGCACATTGGAAAAAAGAACAAAAGAACACTTATTGTTATTTAAAAGGGTTCAAAATACAAAACAAAATTTTAAAAATAATGATAATTTATCAGCTTCTGTCTTTTATGACCATAATAAATCATGTATATATGATTTCGATTTTAATTATAACAACGTAAAAATATTGGAAACTGAAAGAAATAATAATAAAAGGAAAATTAAAGAGGCGATGTTAATATGTAAATACAAGCAACATTTGGTTAACAGGCAAGCAGCAAACATTAAGATCACAGAATTATGGCAAAGTTGACATCATTGAATTATGGGAAAGCTGACATTTTAAGCATGATAGTTGACAAAGCTACAAGTTAGTTGAAAGCGCTCCTAAGTGACTGTTATACATATATATATTTTTATAAGCTTTTAAATACTGTATTTTTAAATATATTTTGTAAATTTGCGTATATTATTTTGAAGAAATACAGACATCGATTTATAATATTATATATATATATATTACCTCACTACTGCTTTCATGCCCAACTAAACCAATAGAAAATCAGCTTTCTGTTGTCAAACCAATAAAATAATTAGGCAATAAATTGAATCCTTCATTTATTACTTAATTGTAATGTTATCTTGACAACAGTTGCTAACATTTTAAAAGTTGAGTTGTAGACTGTATAGATGTGATTTGCATATCAATATTAAAATATTCGATGATACTTATGGTTTAATTTAGACATATTAAAATATTTTGCTTTTTTCAATGTATTTTTAATCTCAACTCTATCATATCATAACCATTTATCAACATAGAAATTCGAATTATACACTCACTCTGAATACATTTTGGATGACATTCTTGTTTAAATGAATAAGATATATGCCCATGAAATAATGTAAAGATGTATTTTTTTTTAAATATATTTAAAACTTTTATGTATCACATATTATTGAAATATATGAAGAAAGACATCATTAAAAATGATCTCCAAAATGTACAGAATCGTTATGATCACAGTATTTTTGTATATGCTTTCATCATTTGTCAATGTTTGTAGATAATATATTATTATAGTTTCATTTATAAGTGTCAAATTTTCTGCACTCACAACATTGGTCAGATATACTCTTTAAATATCTTTTGAAAAATAACATCTGTCTTACTTTTCAGAGAGATAAAAACCTGCATTTCCATGTTAATATTTTAATATTGTCACTATACTACTCCGTGTAAAGCAGAGTCTGTTTTAAATAACTTTTAAATAAGTTACACACTTCTAACCCAATGCATACTGAGTTTTCTATTTAAAAGCATATTAAATAATAGAGATTAAAATATGCCATAGTTGGTAGCTATTTGCTATGTACTAGCATAGTTTAACAAAGCATATTAATAATTTTAAAATAGCATATTTAATGAAACACCAATTAAGCGACCTTGTCAATGATTACAATTGAGAAATCATTTAAGTTTGAAATTGGGCAATAGAACTATTTACTATATATATATATATATTGTAAATATCGATAAGTCTATCTATATATTTAAAAATGTGGTTTGTGTATATATATATATATATATATATACACAAACCACATGCAAAATTTTTTTATACATCTTGATTTATTATAAAAGTGCAAAAAATATTCCAAGTTTTGACTATATTCTTTTATAGTCATTTTTATACTTTATAATAATTCATATAATAAATCAAGATTTATAAAGAAGTTTGCAGGTGTATGTATATATATATATATATATATTGAAATTAATGGACTATTTTTAAAATAGAAGACTGTGTTTGTTATTTATGTAATTTATTTTTATTTACACATGTGTCTGAAAGTTTTTGACAATTGTATTTTTTTAATTACATATATTAACAATTTCCATCAATTTTAAATATGTCAATAAAATTTCACACTTTATTTAAAATCTTCAAATGAATTGAACTAGCAATATCTCACAGACTTATATATATATATACAATGTTTTAATTGGTACTTTTCTTATCCTGTTCATGTTTTTTTGACTTTACTAATGCCAGTACTTGCATAGAGATCAAATCTGAACTGTTAGTTCATAAATATTGAATGTAAGATGATACTTTAACTAATAATCAGGACAGATGTTATATATTTATCTACATGGATCAATTTTAGATGCTAGCAAACCTAATGAATTATTTCATTAGGTTGATTTATAGGTTATTTCCCATTTTCCTGTGAACAGCTTATTTGAATTTTTATCTTTGTACTATTTCATCACTGTTTAATGTTTATCTTTTTTCCCAATCAAAAAATATGTGTTCATTATCATTTCATGGATACAGATTATGTTTTTCAGTATTTTAAATTCAGGACTTACAGAAGTTAGTATTTCTCATTGTGTGCTATTATCAGATAAACTATTCTGATGTTTTATTGGTTGCAATTTTTTTGTCTGCAACACAATTCCTGGTATGTGTGATTACATTATAGTATCAGTATTTTGTTTTGAAAATTTTTGTTGGCTTTTAAAGGGTGTCCTTAATGACAACTAATGCATATCCAGTCATCATAGAAGTTTGATTTTTTTTTCTTTTTCCAAATCATTAGTTTCTAAACAAACTTATTTCCTCCATATTTATGTTTCTCTTATTATTAAAAGTTTATGCTATATATGTGAGGAAAGGTGCAATTTCAATTTCTGTCTTTGTTTTAATTTTATTGTGAAGTTAATTGAAGGGAATACTTTAATAATGTGTGTCTAGAAAGGTTATAATAGTGCTTTAGCACATGACTATAAAATGTATCATTGAGATAGTGAAACTAGATTTTAAATGAATATGAGTATTTATGATTAAAGTTTCAAATTATTTCATGTAAATGTTGCTAATCATGGGTGATATGTTCCCAGTGGTCATGTTGTATTGAAGAAAAGTTTTTGTTATATGGAATGTTAATAATTCCATTATTCTGTTAAGAGAAAGAGGTGTTCTATTGTATAAGCTATTATTGTAATTTAATCTTTTCCTTACAACAGACCATGCTTCATCTAAGCCCTATTCATAGTTTCAGAAATTTTCTTTGCAAAAAAGATTTTTTCTCCTTTAAGATACAAAAAGCAATTCTTTGTCAGGAATTTTTTGAAAGAACTGACATATTAATAAGCTGTAACATGCAAAGTGTAATCACAAATGTACTCTGTGATTAATCATGGTAAATTGAAAAAAAAGATTAAATGATGATAATAACTTTTAAGCCATAACAGCCATTCCTATTGTTAGTATAATGGAATGATTAACATTCTATATAGCAACAACATAAATTTCAATAAAATATGAAATTCTCCCAACAAAAGTTAGAAACATCTATGGATTTCCATTATCACTTCTGATTATAAAGATTTACATGACATAATTTGAAAGCAAGCAACAGTCATAATATTACCTCATATTCATCTAAAATCTGGCTTTGCTATGTCAAGGATATATTTGTTGTATGGTTACTAGATAAAGCTGTATTACAAACCTTACAGACACACATAAGTAACATGTCCCCTTTAATTAAATTCCCAATAAAATCAGAAAAAGACAAATAAATTGGCCCTCTTAGATGTTTTTGTAATGAGATTTCTCTTGGCAAAATTAAACTATAGTTTATAGAAAACCCACCATAGCATATATATTTAATAATGATAGAAACACAATTAATGTAATTATACAAGTCAGTGAAAAATATGGTTGTTTAAAAGCCAGTGATTTGGAAAAAACATAGGACAAATCTCTCATGAAGAATGATTAGACACACAACAAAAAAACTGTAAAAATATTAGTACAATAGTGTGTTCATTTATACCAAAGACAATAAACAAATTAAAAGAAATTTAAAATTAGTATAACATGAAAATAATTTTTCAATGCTATAGTATCTTACAAAAAACTGTAATTCCTACAAGACCTAAACTTGAAATGCTGAAACAAAACTACATCTATCTCATATGAATATAAAATTATGTACATCGGTAAACAAATTTGCTCCATTGAAAGAAATAAAAGAAAAGAGTCCAAACTGATAATTAGAAAAAAAATAGCAGGATGTAAAATAGCAAACCATCAATATACTAAGGAAACTATCATTAATAAAAGATAAATAAGTTGGTCAGAGAAAAAAAAGTACAAATAAAAAATTCAGAGAAGCTGTTCACATGACAACACAAAGTAACCCATATGTCAAATTAATATGATAATTTATAACATTTGGAAACTACTCATTAAACTTGCTTTTAGAAAAAAGTGGAGAATTCAAAATGAACCTCATAGATAAATAAGTGAAATCTCTATACAACACTATCTTTGAAAGAATAGCTCACTTGATTACAATATCAACTTACATTGAATATTTATAAATCCAATGGTTCAAGTTTATTCTCATGCAAATATTGTCAAAGGTCAAAACTTCAACACATGAAATAGAGAAGATAATAATACAACTCATAATATTACATTGTGCACTATTATTAATTAGTTGAATTTATTTGAAAAATCTAAATAAAGTTTGAAAGTTTCTAAAGAAACACAATATTAAACAATGAAAATAATTTAACATATACTTACCAATATGTCTGTGTGTGTTTAATTAGATTTTATAGCAATTTCCCTGAATGATGGCTAATGTATTTGATTTCTATTGTTTGATATGTAATTTATTGTCTTCTTAATTTAGGTTTAGAATTACACAATATATATTACTCCATAATATTATCATTCTTCTCTGATCTTTAGATTCTCTTCTCCACACTTTCTTATTTCATCTATCCATCTCACATGTGCTCTCTTTCTGGGTATTTTACAATCTCTTTAAACTCTCTTTAAGATTTCAATTGTCCATCTATTATCTTATCTTCTAGCAATATATCCATTCCAACTCCACTTCAGTCTTTTAATTTTTTCAATGAGGTCAGTAACACCTGTTTGTACTCTTACCCATATATTGCATTTTCAATCTATTCCTGTTACTCCTAACATGCATCTCTCCATACTTCTTAGAGTGGTCTAGAATCTTTGCATTGCTCTTCTATTAAGTGTCCTGGTCTTAGATCCATAAGTAAGAACTGGTAAAATACATTTATTGAAAACCTTTCTTTTCAAACAAATAGGCATATTTCTTTTTAGTATCAAGTTATTTTTACCAAAAGCACTCCAACCAACTATAATTCTATGATTAATTTCATCCAATATGTTTTCATCTGTATTAATAATCTGACCAAGGTATATGTAGCTGTTAACTTCTTCTAACTCATCATAAACAATCTTTATTTTCATATTTGAGTAAATCCATTGAACATTACTTTAGTCTCTTTAACATTTATCTTTAGTCCTACCTTCCTACTTTCATCTGATAACTCCTGCAACATTTCCTGCAGCTCTAAATCATTATTTACAAAAACAATTTCATCATCTTCAGAATCTAAATGACCTAAATAATCTCCATTTACTTTCATTTCTTTAGCTTCCCACTTTAATCACAAAATATTTGTTGCACCACTGTTGTAAAAAGTTTTGGAAATATGGCGTCACCCTGTCTTACACCCTTCTCAATGTTGACTTTCCTAGTATCATTATGTAATCTAATAGTTGCTGTTGCATTTTTATAAATATTCTTTAAAAAATATGACACTATTCTGGATCTTTACCTTGATGATTCAAAGCTAAAGATCAGAGACTGATTGAACTTGGAAAGACCTTCATCCTGCAGTGGACTGATGATAGGTGATGATGATGACAAATTAAACAACCATTTTTTTTTCTTTTAAAATATATGTTCTCCAATATTATAAATAAATACATAAACAGTTGAAACGTTGGAAAGTGTATAATATGCGAATTTATATAAGTGTTCATCAGTTAATATATGAAAATAAACTTTTTGGAAAGAAATAAAAAGTTTCTGTATTTCTTTATAATATGGAATTACAACATTAAACGTAAATTATTATATTTTCCTTCATACTTAAAATTCATATATTTAAAAATAAATTCATTGAGTCATTTCAGCTTTACAATTTAAACAATTACACCTACAGTATAGCAATAATTAACATTTTAAAAACCGAATTACTGAATTTCACTTTTATTATGTTTTAAGAGCCAAAATATATTTTACTCACACAGAATGAATATTTAAAACTATTTATGCAATTAAATTAAAATGAAAAAAAATGTTTGGACATTGAAATTGATTTGAAATTCTCTTGATCACTGATCAGTTTTCGATTGCTTCTTATTTTAGTAAAAAAAAAAAAACTTTTATTGTAACGAAAACACATGGTTATTGGAAATAAAGTAAAAAGATAAATTTCTGATTATCCATTAAAATGATATAGATAGATAGATAGATAGATAGATAGATAGATAGATAGATAGATAGATAGATAGATAGATAGATAGATAGATAGATAGATAGATAGATAGATAGATAGATAGATAGATAGATAGATAGATAGATAGATAGATAGATAGATAGATAGATAGATAGATAGATAGATAGATAGATAGATAGATAGATAGATAGATAGATAGATAGATAGATAGATAGATAGATAGATAGATAGATAGATAGATAGATAGATAGATAGATAGATAGATAGATAGATAGATAGATAGATAGATAGATAGATAGATAGATAGATAGATAGATAGATAGATAGATAGATAGATAGATAGATAGATGATAGATAGATAGATAGATAGATAGATAGATAGATAGATAGATAGATAGTAGATAGATAGATAGATAGATAGATGTAGATAGATAGATAGTAGATAGATAGATAGATAGATAGATGATAGATAGATAGTGATAGATAGATGATATAGTGTAGATAGAGAAGTAGATAGTAGATAGATAGATAGATAGATAGATAGATAGATAGATAGATAGATAGATAGATAGATAGATAGATAGATAGATAGATAGATAGATAGATAGATAGATAGATAGATAGATAGATAGATAGATAGATAGATAGATAGATAGATAGATAGATAGATAGATAGATAGATAGATAGATAGATAGATAGATAGATAGATAGATAGATAGATAGATAGATAGATAGATAGATAGATAGATAGATAGATAGATAGATAGATAGATAGATAGATAGATAGATAGATAGATAGATAGATAGATAGATAGATAGATAGATAGATAGATAGATAGATAGATAGATAGATAGATAGATAGATAGATAGATAGATAGATAGATAGATAGATAGATAGATAGATAGATAGATAGATTATATAGTTAGTTTTATTAATAGCATTTATATAGATAAATAATTCGATGAATGGATGAATGGGTGAATAGATAACGGATAAATAAATAAATAGATGGATGGATAAATAAATAGATAGATAAGTGTGTAAATAAGTAAGTATATGGATGACTGGATAAATAGACAGATAGATAATACAAATATTATCTTTGAAAAATTAAAACTTATTTAATTTTAATCTGGAAGTTTTTATTTTTGTTGCTTAAAGATTAAGCAATAATATATATATAAATAAAAGTCGTACTTTTTTAAAAATATATATTTTACTATTTGAGATCTTTGTCAGCAAAAAATAATAAGATTAAAATATCATCAAAATTTAATGAATAGTTTTTTTTAAAATGTGTATAAAAAGTTTTTCCGGTTACAAAATTGCTAATACATTTTGTAATGCTTAGGTCTATAAAAGAAAAATTGAAAGTTACAAGGTTATGACATTTTGTTTAGATTAAATATCCCTTGGTAAAATAAAATTCTTCAATCTGTTGTATAGTTTAAAAGTTCAATGTTCAGTTTTTAGAAAAAAAAAGTATTATATATATAAATTAAAATCTGCAAGTTGTTTTATTGAATTTTATGAACAAAATATAAACACACTAGACAGAAAAACATCTTAAATACTACAAAACTTTTATTAATTCTTGATTTATTTCTAAATTCAGAATATCATTATTATTATCACTTTTATCTATTATAGTTATACTGCAGGATAAAAATAATCCCAAGTTTAACACAATCCCTTTGATGACTTGTATTTTATCTACATTACACTATCTATCTCACATATGATATATATCTAGGTGTTTTACAATCTTTTGAGGTTTCTTTTAAAACATTAATTTGCTCTATATTATGTCTTATAGCAGTATTTTAGTTTACTAATGTATTTAATGATGTCACTGATGCCTGTTTGTTCTCTTTTTCAAATATTCTGTTTTTGATATCTTCCTATTACATCTCAAATATCTTTTTATATTTCATTAAGTGATATGAAGGTTTTTTATTACTTTTCTGATCACATTTGTTACTTAAATCCTTAAAAATAATTGTCAAAACATACATATTAAAACATTTTTAAAGATATAGATGTATTTTATTTTGATACTAAATTATTTCTATTGAAAGCACTTAATCTAACTTTAAATCTATGATTAATTTTACATATTCAGGTTTATCCATGTTAATAATTTTATTAAAATCTTTAGTTTAGTGTTCTGAGAAAAAAACATTGAACATTATTATGGAGTTTTAATATTTACCCATAAACATCATTTTCCTACTTTCATTCAAAAACACTTTCAGAATTTTCTGAAGCTCTGAAGCAATATTTCTAAAAAAAATTACACCATTTGTAAAATCTAGATGACTCAAATAATATTTTTACTTTTTATTTCTTTAGATTTTCCTTTTAAACTACAAAATACTTTTTCAACTTTGAAACCCTTGGATGCTGTGTTAAGAAAAGTTTATAGTAATTGATTTTTGAATAAAGCTTAGTTCTTTTGAGAGCTACTTATGGCATCACATTCATGACACCAATAGATAAGTGAGGGGGTATTATATATATATATATATATATATATATATATATATATATATATATATATATATATATATATATATATATATATATATATATATATATATATATATATATATATATATATATGGCTACAGAAAGGAGTTTGCTATTAACTGAAAGGAGACCCTTTGATTACTCTTGGAGGACTTAAAGAAACCAAGCAGGGCAAATTCCTAATGTCAACTCCATATGTTCTTGTCATTACAGCTATTATTATTATGTGATTATTCATATAGTATATGAACATGAATGGGCTGCTCATCAACATGCATTAGCCAGCATTGTGAGTTTATTGGCTTTTTGTCTCCAAGTTTAAGAATATTTTTTCCAATATACATAATCATGACAGATAAAAATGAATCATGGCCCTTATTCCCAGGAGGCTATAAAGTCACCAACAAAGGCAGCAGTTAGTGGCTGAAGGCAGAGGGTGCTAAAATTCCCCTGATTGCAGACTCAGGCTATCATTTGATGATGACTTTTTATTTAGGTACTTACAACTGCAGATCATTTTCAAGTGAAGGAAGATTGCAAGAGTTAGAAGAAGAACTGTTTGTGAAGTTAGAAGAAAAGGTGAAGAAACAATTGATTTACAAACTGGACATGTACTCTATTATAAAGGCACAAATATCAGATACCAGTGGAGTAGGATTCATTATAAATAAAATATGGAAGACTAACATAGTGGAGATTGATGGTGTATCAGACAGAGTGGCAAGATTAGTTTTACAGTTTAATAGTAGATACCAAATGCAGATAATTCAGGTTTATGCTCCAACAAGTTCTCATAGTGATGAAGTTATAGAAAATTTTTATATGGATGTACAAAAGGCTTTTCATCAGAGTAAACAACATTTTAAAATTGTTATGGGAGACTTTAATGCTAGAATTGGTAAACAAATGAAAGATGAAAATGTTGTAGGTAATTTTGGTAATGATAATAGAAATGAGAGAGGACATAGACTTGTGGAGTTTGCAGAAAAAAAAAAAAATTATTATGAATTATTTTTTGAGAAAAATGTTAAAAGGGAATAGACATGGAAGCATCCAAATGAATGTACAGCAAAATTGTATTATATTTTGACTAACAGAAAATACATATTTCAAGATTGTAATGTTCTTAAGAAATTTAACACAGGAAGTGATCATCAATTAGTAAGATGTATCATACATGTTAAAGCAAAACTAGAGAGACAAAAATTATTAAGAAAAACAATATTTACAGTTGATATTCCTAATCTTCAGAAACATTCTAATGAATTTAAATTAGAACTTACAAATCGGTTTCAATTATTAGTAGATTTTGAACATGATTCAGATTTGAATGACATTAATAGGAAAATAAGTGATACACTTTTAAAAACTGCAACAAAGATAGCTGGTAGTAAAAAGCAGCAATTGACCAATAAAATTTCTATTGAGACTAGAGAATTTATGATGAAAAAAGGAATATGAGGATATACAACAATGATGCATTAAAAAAGGTTGAATATCTCGAATTATGTAAAATGGTGTGGAAAAGAGTTTAAAATGATATAAGAAAGTATAATTGTGAACTAGTAAGGAAAGCTATAGAAGAGAATAAAAGTCTAAAGAGTGTTAAACAACATTTTGGTATTAGTAGGAAATTTATATATGCAATAATAAAAAAGATGGCATTATTACTAAAAAGAGAGATGACATCATGAAATGTGTAGAAGACTTCTATCAAAAATTATGTAGTAATAAAGAACAAGTGCCTTTTATACCTATTATATCTTCCAAATTGCCCAGAATTTTGAATGAGGAAGTGAGACATGCAATTAAATTTATAAAGAAAGGGAAGGCCCCAGGTAATGATGGAAGTATAATTGATATATTAAAAGAAGCAGGTGGAGAAATAGAAAAATTGTAGCAAAGTTATATACTAAATGTCTAAATGATAAAGATGGACCAGATGATTGGATGAATGCAGTATTAATATTAATATTTAAAAAGTGTTAGAAATTACAGACCTATCAGTCTTGTATCAGTTTTATACAATTTTTTTACTAAGATAATTACAATTCATCTACAGAAAACACTGGATTTCCAACAACCAAGAGAACAAGCTGGATTTAAAAGTGGTTTTAGTACAGTAGATCATATCCAGGTATTGAGAGAAAATATAGAAAGGACAAATGAATATGAGTTGCCATTATGCTTAGGATTTGTAGACTATGAAATGGCATTTGATTCTATAAACATTTCTTCAGTGATTAAAGCATTGGATCATCATGATGTAGATCCAGGATATTGTAATATTTTAAAGAATATTTATAAAAATGCAACAGCAACAATTAGATTACATAATGATAGTTGGAAAATCAACATTGAAAAGGGTGTAAGAAAGGGTGACTCCATATCTCCAAAACTTTTTACAGCAGTGCTGCAAGAAGTATTTTGTGGATTAAAATGGGAAGCTAAAGGAGTAAAAGTAAATGGAGATTATTTAAATCATTTAGATTTTGCAGATGATGTAGTTGTTTTTGCAAATAATGCTTTAGAGCTACAGGAAATGTTGCAGGAGTTATCAGATGAAAGTAGGAAAGTAGGACTAAAGACAAATGTTAAAAAGACTAAAGTAATGTTTAATAGATTTTCTCAAAATATGAAAATAAAGATTTATTATGATGAGTTAGAAGAAACTAACAGTTACAAATATTTTGGTCAGATTATGAATACAGATGGAAATATAATGGATGAAATTAATTATAGAATTAAACTTGTTTGGAGTACATTTGGTAGAAATAACTTGATACTAAAATGAAATATGCCTATGTGTTTGAAAAGTAATGTTTTTAATAAATGTGTTTTGCCATTTCTTACTTATGGATCTGAGACTTAGACACTTAATAGAAGAGCAATACAGAGACTTCAGACCACTCAAAAAGTATGGAGAGATTAATGTTGGGAGTAACAATAAGGGATCGAAAATGCATTGTATGGGTAATCGAATAAACAGGTGTTACTGACCTCATTGAAAAAAATTAAAAGACTGAAGTGGAGTTGGGCTAGACATATTGTTAGAAGAGATGATAATATATGGACAATTGAAATTTTAAACTGGATTACAAGTGATTGTAAAAGACACAGAAAGAGATTACATGTTAGATGGATGGATAAAATAAGAAAGTGTGCAGGTGTGATGTGGAGAAGAGAAACTAAAGATAGGAAAAAATGGATTGAACTTGAAGAGACCTTCATCCTGCAGTGGATTGATAATGTTTGATAATGGTGATATATATATATATATATATATATATATATATATATATATATATATATATATATATATATATATATATATATATATATATATATATATATATATATATATATATAAAATTACAGACGGAAACTTTTATAAAATTCAATATATAAATTTTTAATATGATTTTTTTTTAAGTATTTTATTCTGAAGATTTGCTTTCTTGATAAACCCACTAACATTCCATACTGTCAAATAAAAAAAATCTATTAACAAAATGATAATGGATTTTCTAATTAAAGTAAAATAAACTAGAAAAGATAATTTGAAATATAAATTCTGTGAATCTACATTTAATTAAAAATAGACTTGAAACAATTATATTATTGGGTTTATCGGAAAGTTGATCTGAAGAATACAATTCCAATATACTTTAGGTATTCTAGCATTGTCACTTAGCATGGAGCATATGAACAAGGGCATTTCCCAAAAAAGTTAAAAAGTATAAATAGCCAAAGAGAACAGTAGAAGAGTCCAGTCACAGATTTTGTCAGCAATTATCTGGCCAATTTATGTTAGTAAAATTTTTAAAATCATGATGAAAAAGATCCGAAGTTTGGTAGATTAGATGGTGTGAACCCTGCCCGACTCCCATGTCCTAAACATGATCATCAAAGTTACCATAAGCTGGAGAAACCTCATAAAAATGAACTGCTGAACTATTTTAGTCAATTCATAGCTAGCTATGCCTGTATGGAAAATCTGTCTTCATCATAGGATTCCAACTTCCACTTGGACTCGTAATAAATTAGGTAATATGTTTCCAATTTGCTATTCCTAACCACCTAATTTATTCTTTTAAACTCCAGTGACCAAATAATGTAAACCCTGCTAAATTTTAATATCTTCAAAAATGTAATCTGCATAACATAATTTAAATGTAATTTAAAATATTTAATTTAATAGTCTGTAAACTACACTTGCTATTACTTAAAAATCTAATGTCTTTGACCTCTTTCTATCTATTTTAAATTATGCCTCTTCTTAATGCTAAACTTCCTTCTAATTGCTATTTAGAAAATATTGTTATTAATTACTAAAATGAAATGAATATATGCCAATTTTGTTCCATCTCGACAAAAGCTTTACTTAAATAAATATTCGCTGCCTATTTCCTGACCAATGTTTGTTGGTAAATAAAATAAATAATTCTTTAGCTCTGAAGATTTTGGAGCAACCTTTGTTTTGTTGAGATGAAACCACTGTATATTATTATGTGTTTTTTTATATTTATGCGTATACGATTTAGTTGTGAGGAGATGTGAGATTCAAGTATGAGAATTCATTTAGTTTAAGTATTTTATTTTTAAAGAGTGAAAGGGAGGGGGGTTTAGAAAATTAGATTCATGTTAAATAAATAAGAGAGAAATAGAATGTCATTTGAAATGTTAGTGGGATTTTGTGTTGAAGAGAGAGACGTGCCTCTAATAGTTATATTCATAATAATAATTAATACTTATTTGATTCTTGTTGGTCTGATCTTGATTAATCCCTATGCATTTGTGTAATCTTTATAGCTCAGCACAATCATATAATTAAATGCTAAAATATATTCTCCAGTACTCATATTTTGCCTTGCTGCTGTTTTTTTCTTAATTACTTGTCTTTTGTTCTTTGTGTCTGCTAGATCCTAACTAGACCATGTGATAATTTCACTGGCCATCAATTTTCTTGTCAGGATATGGAATCCAAAATGGGAAAACCCAGGGTAAGTGGTACTTAGCTAGCCTTAGTGATTGTCATTCTTTCACCTAAAATATTTTAGGTTTGCCAATGGTGCAGACTATTCTTCTTTTTATTTCTTGGCGTCATGGGAATGGTGCAAGTATGTTGAGTCTATACTAGTGATGTAATATCAAATACTGGCATTTGTTAACTTTCCTTTGTCTGTGCACATTATGGTGGATTGACAATGATCTGACTGATTTCTGTATTTAAATTGAAATATTTAATTGCAAATATCTCTATCCATTTATATTTTAAATGTGTCACTCTCTCCGACACCAATCCCTATAGTTTGAGTTAATCATTTCTCTCTTAAAATAAAATCAGTCATGGTAAAATTATGTTTAAAATAGTTCCTTAAAATATCTATTTCTATATCTCAGAATTGGGCAGGCGTCTCCCACAAATTGATAATCATTTACATTTGTTAGATTGGCATATAAGCTATACCACTCTCTTGCCAGAGCATAATAAACGACAGAATAGAAACTTCTATTAAATAATTTTATGAAATCAAATAAAAGACATTAGATAAATTATAAAAATGTTTTATTAAATATATTTGAATTTAAGCTACCTGTGGTTCGTCTCTATTTCTTCATTCTAAAATTAGTATTTTTTTATTAATTAGTGTGCTTCTATCTATGACTCTAGGTCACACACACATACCATTTTATATTTAAATAGATAGATAGTCTAATTAAAGTTAGGAATTAGAGTTAGACATACCCACCATTGATGCTAGTGGGACGGAGTGTGGAAGACATCAATTGCTTGCCTCAAAAATGTTGTTAATTTATTTGCAGATTTAGAGAATGGGCAAACAGGGCAGAATCCATAAGTATTCTTTATCTTTGATTTTACGTATGGTTGGGTTCGAGGTACTTTTACCCAGGCTGTGAATCGTGTTGAGTTAACATGCAATTTCGATCAGTATTATATGTATATATAATAAATAAAATATCCGTTAATTAAAAACAATATTGTAATTATAATTGAAATAATATTTTTAACGTTTTGCAAACAATTACAAACAATATGAGAGTTGTATTTTAAATATGTGTATTTTTGCAGATATTACAATTTACAAAAATATGTGGATGATGTTTTTGTTTGTGGAAATACTAATAGTATAAATTTGCTTATAGAAGAATTAAATAAGGTGAATGGCTTGAAATGGACTATTGAAAAAGAACAGGACAATAAGATTAACTATTTCGATTTAATGATCACAAGAGATAACAGTATATTAAATTATAAACTAATAATTAAGCCACTGCAAAAAATAGGATATATAAATTGTAAATCAAAAGTACCAATGATGCATAAGATGGCAAGTTTTAAATCTTTTTTGTTTCGGAATGAAAAATTATGTTGTTACCAAAGTGATAAACTGAAAAATATTGAGATATTTGCCAAGGAATTGCTTGATGTTGGTTATAAAATGGAACAAATAAACAATACTTTTTGTCAATTTAAAAAAAAATTATTATAATTTAAAAGAAATGAAGATTAATAGTAAAAAATGGATATCTATTCCATTTATTTCAAATCCACAAGTAAAATTTTTTAAAGATTTATTTAAGAATGTGTTTAATGTTTCATTCTACGTTCCAAACAATTTTAATAAATTATTCAATAATTCTAAGGATGTCTTACCTGTCAAGCAAAAAAGTAATGTCATATATTAATTTTTTGTGATTGTATGCTATTATATATAGGTGAATCTAGGTGCAGTATTGAGAAAAGATTGAAGGAACATGAATTGTTATATAAGCGTGTAAAAAATAAAAATAATGGTGATTTAATATCTCCTTCAGTTTTCTTTGATCACGAAAAAACATGTAAATATAAATTTAAATTTAATTTTGAAAATGTGAAAATTCTTCATGAAGAGAGAAACCATAGTAAAAGAAAAATTAAAGAGGCAATTTTTATAAACAGGAATAAAACGCATTTAATAAATTGACAAGCTTCTACCATTAAAATACGAGATTCGTGAAATTTGAATTGATGATGTTTGCTTCCGCTTTTGGTTTTTGAATTTAATGGCAGTTGAGGCAGGTTAGAAAGTAACCGAAAGTACTTCTGTGGATTTAACGTTTGTTTGTAATTGTTTGTAAACCGTTAAAAATATTATTTCAATTATATATATATGCAATAAGTTTATTCAAATGTATTCAACTTATATGACACATTTTTTTCAACAGGAGATTCAAGATTCCTTCTTATATATTATAGAATTAGGATTATTTTTTGTAAAACTCCTATAAAAATTTTTGGTGACATGGAATCTTCTTTCTCATTGTTAATCTTTTTTTTTAATATCAGCATATAATCTATTAGTATAAAAATGATTACTGAAATAAATTCATTTACATTCCATATAAAAAGAATTAAAACTTCTTTTATGTTGTTATTTTTAAACAATAAAAATTTATTATAATAAGATATAATAAAATATCTATATATACAACAAAAAACATGAAAAAATAAATTTTCAATAGAAAAGCTTTTTTCGATACATACAATTTGTATCTTTTTCAATATGTCTGCTGACGATTACCGTTAAATACATATAGCGACATCTATTCATAATAAAACCAACTAAAACAATATCAACATCATTATTTTACAAATATATACAATACAACATAAAAATTATATATATTCCTTCATTGAGTATAGGATATTCAAATATACTCAAAAACATATAAAATATATTAATATTGATATTTTGCCTATCTATCTTTCCATTCATCTAATTTTAGCCAATTATTAGTCAAATTAATTGAACCTTTATAAATGTTCATGCAATTACTACCATTATTTTTAATATAACTAGTTTCATATACTTTACGCCTATTAACATTTTTCAAGTAATTTAGTGCAAATATATTTTTAGTACAATCTATTTTATGACCATATTCCAAATAATGTATAAACAAAGCGGATTTATCATCTCTCCTATTTATTGCTGCGTTATGTTCTTTAGCTCTTATTTCTAATTGTTTACATGTATGTCCATAGTATACTCTTTTACAAATACCACATATAATTTTATAAACTATTCCCTTCTTATATTTTAAATTATCCATTATTTTATAGTTACCTATTAATTTATCCAAATCTTTACTATTTGCCCAACCTATATTTATATCTTTTTTATTATTTACATAATTTTTTAATAATGCATTATATATTTTAGGATGATATGAAATTTTTATCCATTTATTATTAGATTTATTACATCTATTATATTTATTTTTATAAAAAATATTATCTATACATTTACTTTTATAACCATATTTAATATATAAATTTTTAAATTGCTCTTTATGTAATTTAGCTATATTTTCATTCGTATTATATCTATCGTTTTTAATTTTAAAATTTTTAATTACTGCAAGTTTTTGGGTCCATGCCTGTTGTGAATCGACAGCAATTATTTTCCTCATATTATCTTCTTTTATAAAATGTTTTAATACAATTTTTTTATTATCATCTAAACTAAGCTCTATGTCTAAATATTTTATTTTTTGTTTAATTTCCGAAATTGTAAATTTTATATTATATATATTTTTATTAAAATCATTATACATATGTTTTATTATTCTTTTATTACCAATTATTAAAGTATCATCTACATAACGAAAATAATGTGTTATATCCTTATTAATCAATCTATTTTTAACTATATTAATCTCTAACTCATCAATAAATATTGATGAAATCAAACCACTAATAGCACAACCCATCACCCATCCTTTATTTATATACCAATATTTATTATTATATTTAAAATATAAATTATTATGTATTAACATTAAACATTCTTCAATTATTTTTACTATTTTCATATCCTTAATTTTTCCATACAATTTCTTTATTAATATTTCAATACTTTTTATTCTTGGGATATTAGGTACATTTTTTCAATGTCCATTACAAAAATGCTATTACATCTATTTACCTGTATATTATTTAATTTATCTACTATATCGTCTGTGTTTTTAATACAATATTCACCGTAACCTAAAATTTCTGCTAACCATTTATTTAAATAACTACTAAACTTTTGTAATATAAAATTACTAAAATTAAATAATAATCTAATTGGATTATTATCTTTATGAGTTTTTATTTTAGCAAAAACATAAGGGTTTTCAAAAGATGAAGGGTATAAAGATCTATATTTTTTCATATCAATAACATTATTATCCCTCATTTTTATCAATAATTTTATATATCTACCCTTTATTCGTCCAATAGGATCCTTATTTAAAACATCATAACCTTCTTTTTTTATTTACATTCTATTTGGACATATGTTCATTTTTATATATTACTACAAATTTACACCTTTATCTTCCTTACATATGATAATATCTTCGTTAATAGATATATCTTTTATTTCTTTAGTAATGCGTCTATAACTGTAGGATCTTTTTTGATCATTTATATCATCATTATTATTATACAACTGATGAATGGAAAGATAGATAGGCAAAATATCAATATTAATATATTTTATATGTTTTTGAGTATATTTGAATATCCTATACTCAATGAAGGAATATATATAATTTTTATGTTGTATTGTATATATTTGTAAAATAATGATGTTGATATTGTTTTAGTTGGTTTTATTATGAATAGATGTCGCTATATGTATTTAACGGTAATCGTCAGCAGACATATTGAAAAAGATACAAATTGTATGTATCGAAAAAAGCTTTTCTATTGAAAATTTATTTTTTCATGTTTTTTGTTGTATATATAGATATTTTATTATATCTTATTATAATAAATTTTTATTGTTTAAAAATAACAACATAAAAGAAGTTTTAATTCTTTTTATATGGATTATACATCTTTGATTTTACGATCTGGCTTAAATTGTACTACGATTGATTTACGTTATGGCGTATCTATGAATTAATGATGGAATTACTTTGTTCATGTCTGAAATTATTGTTCTTTCTAAATTGAATAATTTAATAAATTTAACAACATGTATGGTTTGTGGCAATACTTGAAAACAAATTTGAATTTGGATATAATAAAGAAACTAAAGGATTTAACAAGATTGTGTTTATATATTGAGCGAATAAAAGGTCAATTGACATTTTTGAATAATTGCAGAGGATATAAATTGTTTCCTAAATCTTGTACTATTAGAATTAAAGGTAACAAAAAGATTAGTAATAATTCAAAATTAGTAGAAAACTGCAGATGTATGTTTTAATAGGTTTTATTAATCAAAAATATATTATTTTAAAAAATAGTATAAATAAATTTAAAAGTATAAGGAAAATGTCAAATTATCATTGAAAAAAATAAATATTTGGGATACTTTTATGGATTTTTTATATAATTACAGATTAAAATGGAAAATAAAATATATATAAAATATATTCGAAAATGGAAATGGATGATGCAGAAATATTGGAATAATTCTTCCTCTTTAAATATAATTAATAATGGAAATATTAGTTATAGATATAATTATTATAATAAAAAATTTTAAACAATTTTATAAATTTAACGAATTATCACTTTTCAAATGAACAAAATATGCTATTGAGTAAAAATCCAGGATTTATACCATTTATGGATAATGATATAAAAAAGAAAATTATAACAGATATAGAACTTGCAAATGTATCTACGGAAGAAAAGAAGAATTTATATTGTATAATAGCTAATCAGTTGTATAATAATAATGATGATATAAATGATCAAAAAAGATCCTACAGTTATAGACGCATTACTAAAGAAATAAAAGATATATGTATTAACGAAGATATTATCATATGTAAGGAAGATAAAGGTTGTAAATTTGTAGTTATATATAAAAATGAATATATAGATAAAATAGAATGTGAAATAAAAGAAGGTTATGATGTTTTAAATAAGGATCCTATTGGACGAATAAAGGGTAGATATATAAAATTATTGATAAAAATGAGGGATAATAATGTTATTGATATGAAAAAATATAGATCTTTATACCCTTCATCTTTTGAAAACCCTTATGTTTTTGCTAAAATAAAAACTCATAAAGATAATAATCCAATTAGATTATTATTTAATTTTAGTAATTTTATATTACAAAAGTTTAGTAGTTATTTAAATAAATGGTTAGCAGAAATTTTAGGTTACGGTGAATATTGTATTAAAAACACAGACGATATAGTAGATAAATTAAATAATATACAGGTAAATAGATGTAATAGCATTTTTGTAATGGACATTGAAAAAATGTACCCTAGTATCCCAAGAATACAAAGTATTGAAATATTAATAAAGAAATTGTATGGAAAAATTAAGGATATGAAAATAGTAAAAATAATTGAAGAATGTTTAATGTTAATACATAATAATTTATATTTTAAATATAATAATAAATATTGGTATATAAATAAAGGATGGGTGATGGGTTGTGCTATTAGTGGTTTGATTTCATCAATATTTATTGATGAGTTAGAGATTAATATAGTTAAAAATAGATTGATTAATAAGGATATAACACATTATTTTCGTTATGTAGATGATACTTTAATAATTGGTAATAAAAGAATAATAAAACATATGTATAATGATTTTAATAAAAATATATATAATATAAAATTTACAATTTGGAAATTAAACAAAAAATAAAATATTTAGACATAGAGCTTAGTTTAGATGATAATAAAAAAATTGTATTAAAACATTTTATAAAAGAAGATAATATGAGGAAAATAATTGCTGTCGATTCACAACAGGCATGGACCCAAAAACTTGCAGTAATTAAAAATTTTAAAATTAAAAACGATAGATATAATACGAATGAAAATATAGCTAAATTACATAAAGAGCAATTTAAAAATTTATATATTAAATATGGTTATAAAAGTAAATGTATAGATAATATTTTTTATAAAAATAAATATAATAGATGTAATAAATCTAATAATAAATGGATAAAAATTTCATATCATCCTAAAATATATAATGCATTATTAAAAAATTATGTAAATAATAAAAAAGATATAAATATAGGTTGGGCAAATAGTAAAGATTTGGATAAATTAATAGGTAACTATAAAATAATGGATAATTTAAAATATAAGAAGGGAATGGTTTATAAAATTATATGTGGTATTTGTAAAAGAGTATACTATGGACATACATGTAAACAATTAGAAATAAGAGCTAAAGAACATAACGCAGCAATAAATAGGAGAGATGATAAATCCGCTTTGTTTATACATTATTTGGAATATGGTCATAAAATAGATTGTACTAAAAATATATTTGCACTAAATTACTTGAAAAATGTTAATAGGCGTAAAGTATATGAAACTAGTTATATTAAAAATAATGGTAGTAATTGCATGAACATTTATAAAGGTTCAATTAATTTGACTAATAATTGGTTAAAATTAGATGAATGGAAAGATAGATAGGCAAAATATCAATATTAATATATTTTATATGTTTTTGAGTATATTTGAATATCCTATACTCAATGAAGGAATATATATAATTTTTATGTTGTATTGTATATATTTGTAAAATAATGATGTTGATATTGTTTTAGTTGGTTTTATTATGAATAGATGTCGCTATATGTATTTAACGGTAATCGTCAGCAGACATATTGAAAAAGATACAAATTGTATGTATCGAAAAAAGCTTTTCTATTGAAAATTTATTTTTTCATGTTTTTTGTTGTATATATAGATATTTTATTATATCTTATTATAATTCATTTACATTATATACAAAACAAAAACAACATGGCCACTTTCCTTTAAAATCTATCTTCTACCTTTGGCTAGTTGCAATTCAAAGTTAACTATAAATAAGTTATAAATCTCTTGTACAGTATGAATAGAAGACTTACAGTTTTGCTAATTTTTAATATCTACTTTAGCATTTATTTTAAATGTCAATATTTCTACTGCATTATTTCTATAATTTGACACATCTTTATCACTTAGTATATGACTTTGCCAACTTTTTTTTTTCTTTGTCTATTTCTTTTGAAATTTTAATAATAAATCCATCATATTCTGGTATTTTTTTGTTGTTTATATGTTTAATTGCATATCCCACATCATTATTTAAAATAATTATAAATTCAAAAGATGTAATTCTAAATGATACTTTTTTTTTTTCTTTATAAAATTTCTTTACCTATTTCAACATATTATCCATTATTTTAATAATAGTTCCATCTTTTCTTTTTATTTGTGAACAATATTTTTTTCCAATGCTAAAACTTTTTTTTATTTTACTTTTTGAGATTTATTTTTTTCTGTAGCTTTTCTTGACAATTATATTTTCTTATTAACTTTTTTGTGACATTTAGACTATCATTTTTTTTTAACATCTTTATAAATATTTTCATATTTTTTCATTTTTTTCCTAACTTTGCTTGTACCATTATAAAGTTTAGTATAATGCAGTTTTTAATATATTATTAGTCATCTTCTTATTCAGTTTCGTCATATTTGAACTACTTTCTGTTAATATTATAAAATGATTTTTAAGTTCCAATTTAAATTTATTGTAAGGGATATCTTTATTAAAGACATTATAGTGTTGGAATAGATATTTTTTGTTAGTTAAATATAATCTAATTGCTTTCATGTTCTTTTCTATTAAGTATTCCTTAATAAAAAAAGATATTCAAAACATAGGGTTTTTTTTTTTAAAAAAAAAGTCTTTATTCTCTCTCATTTATGACATCACAAACAAATTTATGTACAGCTCTTTTATTTGTAATTGTTTTTTTTTTTAAATTCAGATCATATAATTAAAAAAAAAAACTTGTCAAATGTCAGATGCTAGAAATTTTTTAAAAATTAATCAAAAATGATATGCTTTTCTCAACAGTGATTATGTCTTATTCCTTAGTTTTAATTGTAAATCTTTTAATTGTCAATTATTTTGAGCAGATAACTTTACTTATATATTAAAAGAAACGTGTATATACCTTACATTACACACAATTAACCATGATAAAAAAAAATTAAACTTAAATTTGTATTCGATATAGCTTTAAAAAACTAAAAAATTACTTATTTGGTACATATTAAATCATTTTCTTAGAACGAATCATTGTATTAAGCAAATGTATGAACATAAAATCAGTTGGAGATTTCAGATATAGATTTGCAACATAATAAATGTACGTAAAAAATAGGGGAGTAAACTTGTTGATTTGAAAACTTTAAGCAAAGAAAGTTAATAAATTGTGTACTCATGAACTGGATTTGATATAAAATTAAAAGGCAGAAAACTGTAATAGAACATATATAGTGGGCACATTACTATAACTTTTAAGTGACTTTACAAGATCTATTTAATAATATTTAAACAGCATATACAATTCATTTTTATAAATTAATTCTTTACATATTTTTTATTTAATACACAATAGTTTTCTGATAATTTTACTAGTATTTATAATGCATTGTTTATATAATCTTCATGAGAATTTCTGAATTTGGCATTCTATTTTTTTATGTGTATAATTATTTTTTAAAGGTTTTCTTCTGAAATTATTTTATCTTGTCTATATCGAAGTCTAAGATGTTGAAATTTGCTATTGTACAATTTCTTATTTTCCACTTTTGAAAAAAAAAGTTTGATAATTTAAATCTTTGCTAATGCATCATGTATATTATTTTTGTCAGATACATCAATACTAACGTTTTTGGTATTTATAATATAAATTTTGACCTTGCAATTAAATTAAGTACAATGAAAAGAATGGCTGAAATAGGAGTTAATTATATTAGTTGGTAATTCACTACTATGATATCCCTTTTTCTACAATTCTATTAAAATACTAATAATTATATAATAAAGTTAAATAGGGTATATGAGCACAGACTTTCAGATGACCCATCACTCTCCACTCTATCTAATATCACTGATACACTCAAGGACATATATGCTGAAAAGATAAATAATCACCAATATACATATTTCATGCTAAACTAGAAATCATCAGTTTGTCCAGATTATCATCTTCCACACATATATACTATAAGTGATGATTGCTGGTTTAGCATGAAATATGTATATTGGTGATTATTTATCTTTTCAGCATATATGTCCTTGAGTGTATCAGTGATATTATATAGAGTGGAGAGTGATGGGTCATCTGAAAGTCTGTGCTCATATACCCTATATTACATATATAGACACTAGGTATATAATAAGCCTGTGTTTCAGTTAATAAAGTTAAAGTAAAATTTGTTTGTGTTTTCAGAAAAGATATTCCAAACTAGGAATCCAAATGAGCTAAATATGCAACATGAAAAACCCAAGAAATACATCTCCAATCCCAAATTAGTTAAGGATATAACATATATGATCCATAAATCAATTTGTTACAGCCCATTAAAAAATATAACATCCACCATTGTTAATCAACTGCAGGATGGAGGCCTTTCCATGTTTCATTCATCTTCTGTTTTATAGCCTCTCTTTTCCACATTGCACCTACATACATTCTTTTTTCATCCATCCATCTCAAATATGGTCTATTTCTGGGTATTTTACACACTCTTGGAATGTTTAAGATTTCAATTGTTCATATATTATCATATCTTTTAGCAATATATCCAGCCCAATTTCACTTGATGTCAGTAGCACCTGTTTGTTCTCTTAACACATGTATTACATTTCCAATCTCTTCTTGTTACTCTTAATGTGCATCTGTCCATAATTCTACAAGTGGTCTGATAACTCTGTATTTCTTTTTCATTAAGTGTCCAAGTGTCAGATTCCTAAATAAAACTGGTAAAATATATTTATTAAAAACCTTCCTTTTCAAACACATAGACATATTTAGTTTTAATAATAAGTTATTTCTACCAAAGGCACTCCAACTAAGTTTAATTCTATGACTAATTTTATTCATTATGTTTCCAACTGTAGTAATAATATTATCAAGGTATTTGTGGTTGTTAATTTCTTCTAAGATATTATAATAAATCTTTATTTTCATGTTTTGAAAAATTCCATTGAAGTCTTTTTAACATTTATCTTTAGTCCTACTTTCTTATTTTCATCTGATAAATCTGGTAACATTTCCTGAACCTCTGAATAATATTACTTTAATATTTTTAACATTTACCTTTAGTGTTAGTGTTTTACTTTTATCTCGTAACTCTTGCAACATTTCCTGAAGATCTGAAGCAGTATTTGCAAAAACAACTGCATCATCTGTAAAATCAAAATGATTTAAATAATCTCCATTTACTTTTACTCTTTTATCTTCCCATTTTAATTCACAAAATACTTCTTACAGTACTGTTATAAAAGGTTTAACAGCTATGGAGTATACCTTATTAATATTAACCTTTCTAATATCATTAAGTAATATAATTGTTGCTGCTGCCTTTTTATAAATATTCTTCAGAATGTAATGATATTCTGAGTGTATAACTTGAAGATCCAATGCCTTAATTACTTAAGAATTACTTATAGAATCAAATGCCTTTTCCTAGTATACAAATGTAAAGATAATGGCATCTGATATTCATTGATTCTTTCTATAACTTCTCTCAATACTTAAATATGATATACTGTACTATAACCACTTTTAAATCCAGCTTGTTCTTTTGGTTGGTTAAAATTCAATGTTTTTTTGTATAAAATTGATTAGAGTCTGATATATTTGTAATTTCTAATATCTTCTTTAGCATTTTTTTTAAATATTATTTTTAATATTACATTCTTCCAATTATCTGATACATCTTTATCATTTAAACATTTGAAATATAACTTTGCCATTTTTTCTCTATTTCTCCAACAATTTTCTTAGTATATTGATTATAATTCCAACATTACTTGGAGATTTTCCTTTCTTCATAAATTTAATTCCATGTCTCATTTCTTCATTTAAAATTCTGGTCAATTTGGAAGATATAATAGATATAAAAGATACTCCTTCTAATTCTTGATATAACTCTTCTACTCATTTTATGATGTCAACCCTCTTTTTAGAAATAATTCTTTTATTTTTTTAGTGCAGATATAAACCAAAATGTTGTTTTACACACTTGAGACTTTTATTCTCTTCTACAGCTATCTTTGCTAGTTGCCAATTATAATTTCTTATATCATTATAAACTCTTTTTGCACCATTTTACAAAATTCAAGATATCCATTCCTTCTTAATACATCATTTTATATATCTTTCTATTCCTTCTTTTTTATAAATTTTCTTGTCTCAGTAGAAATTTTATTGGTCAATTGCTGCTTTTTTTCTATCAGCTATTTTTGTTGCAGTTTTTTAAAAGTATATCAGTTATTTTTCTATTAATTTCATTCAAATTTGAGTCATAAATAATATAATGAGCATGTTAATAGCTTTAAACAAGCTTTTTTTCAATAAATGTTTAGATCTATTACTACACTCATTATAATATCCTTTTAATATGAGCTTACTAATTTAAGTCACATGATGTGTGACTTGGATTTTCTTACTAAATCTGAATTATATTCTAAATATACTAATACTTGAAAATTATTTGAAGTTCTAATTTAAATTTATTAGAATGTTTCTGAAGATTAGGAATATTAAATGTAAATATCATTTTTCTTAATAATTTTTGTCTCTCTAATTTTGAATTAACACATGACCTTACCTATCAATGATAACTTTCTGTATTGAATTTATTAAAGACATTACAGTCAAAATATAATTCAATTCTGTTATCCTTTCATTTGGATGCTTCAATGTTCATTTCCTTTTAATATTTTTCTCAAAAAAAGAATTCATAATATTAAGTTTTTATTTTTCTATAAATTCCTCAAGTCCATGTCTGCTCTCATTTCTATTACAACAATCAAATTTACCTACAACACTTTCATACTTCATTTGTTTAGCAATTGTAGCATTAAAGTCTTCCATAACAAATTTAAAATATTGTTTAGTCTGATCAAAGCCATTTTGTTCATCCATATAAAAATATTTTACTATTTCAAGAGAACTTGTTGGGGCATAAACCTTAATTATCTTCATTTGATATGTACTACTAATTTGAATAAATAATCTTGCTAATCTTTACATTACACCATTAATTTTCATAAGATTCTTCTTACACTTTTTATTTATAATGAATCTACTTCACTTGTACTTTCAATATTTGTGTCTTTATAGTAAAATGCATGTCCACTTTTTAGATCAATTGTCTCTTCACCTTTTCTTCTCATTTCACAAAGTCCAATAATGTACCATTTAATATGAGACAGTTCTTTTTCCAATACTTGTAATATTCTCTTCACTTAAAAGTGATTTGCAATTGTAAGTACCTAAATAAAAACTCATCATCAAGTGGAAGCTTGGGTCCACAATCAGAGGATTCTTGGGTTCCTCTACTTTCAGACACCAACTGCTTCCTTGGTTGGTGACTTAAAGGCTATGAATTTTGTATACATTTATTAGATTTTTTTTCTGTCACACTCATATTCATTCTGAAAACTAAGAAGAAAGATCATGGTGTTTCTTGGTCTTAAATTCAGACTAAAATGCCAATAAATTCACCACACTGACTAATTTATGTTGGTGAGTCCCATCAATGTGGGTATATGATATGAATAATTGCATAATAATAACTGCAATGTCAAGATAGTATGAAGTGGACTTCAGGAATTTGCTCTGTTCAATTTCTTTACAACCTCCAAAATGACACAAGAGATCTCCTTTCAATTACCAGCAATCTCCTTTTAAATATAGGATTTATTCTTTTTCATATAACATTTGTAGATATAATGCAAATGTGAAGATTGCTATACCATAAATGTAGTATTAATAAAAATTCATATTATACATTAAGTTCCAAACACACTACTCACTAATAAACTATATTTAATATTTTAATATTAATTTATGATGCAAATTTGAGTATTCACCAATATATATATATATATATATATATATATATATATATATATATATATATATATATATATATAATTATTCAAAACAATACAATAATTAATACAGTAACAATATTTTAAACAAATATATACCAATTTAATAGAAGTCTTTCAACTATCTATGTAATGTTGTCAACTAGACTCAAATTGTATTAGAAAAACGTTACAAATGTAAACAAAAGCAATATCTACATCAATTTTCCCACAATTCATTAATTTTTATATTGGCTGTCTGTCTATTTATCAACTGTTGCTTTTCACTTTTATTAACATAGCTTCTTTAATTTTGCGCTTATTATTATTTCTTTCAATACACAGAATTTTAACTTTATTAAAATCAAAATCAAAACCATAATTACATGTTACATTATGATCAAAAAATACTGATGGTGATACATCATCATTTCTAACATTCTCTTGTCTTGATTTTTGCACTCGTTTATATAATAACAAATGCTCCCTTGATCTTTTCTCCAATGTACATCGAGATTCCCCAATATATGCCTTTCCACAAAAACATAGCCATTTATATATTGCACAACTTTGATTTAAAATACCACACCTATTTTTGAATTATTTATTAATCTATTTAAATTAGGAGTAGTATAAAATGCAACTCGACATATATTTTTATATATCTGTTTTATAAATTTAACCTGTTCATTACAAATAAATGGTATTGATATCCAAGTATATTTTATTTTATCAATATCTATAGCATCTAAAATATTTCTATTATTATTATTAAACTTAGTAACAATATTATAAATTAATTTATGATATATCAACATTTAAAAATCATAATAAATACATTTATGTTAACTATTTTATCGAATTATATTTATAATTTATTATTCTAAATAAAAATGATTTTAAACTGGATAATTTATTGAATTGGCAATTTGAATACAAGAATATATCCTCTTTTCAATATCTTTTATTACATAAATAATCTAATTTATTTTATTACGTGTAACTTTAATATCTAAATACTGAATTGACTTTTTCTTCAAAATTACTCTTTTAAACCTTCTAAACTATTTAATTCATTGAATAATACTTTATAATATCTAAACTTCAAAAAAAATAAATATGTAATAATTTTAATACTTGAATATATATTAGTATTAAGAATTATATCTTAATATAATTCTTAATACTAATATATATTGCCAAGGTATTAAAATTTATTACAGGTATGTTGATGATGTTTTCGTTTGTGGAAGTTTAGATATTATAAATGTATTATTCAATGAATTAAATAGTTTAGAAGGTTTAAAATGAGTAAATCTTTTGAAGAAAAAATCAATTCAGTATTTAGATATTAAAGTAACGTAATAAAAATAAATTAGATTATTGTATGGTAATAAAAGATATTGAAAAAAGAGGATATATTCCTTGGTATTCAAATGTGCCAATTGCACATAAATTATCCAGTTTAAAATCATTTTTATTTAGGAATAATAAATTATGTAAATATAGTTCTGATAAAATAGTTAACATAAATGTATTTATTATGGATTTGTTAAATGTTGGATATGATCATAAATTAATTTATAATATTGTTACTAAGTTTAATAATAATAGAAATATTTTAGATGCTATAGATATTGATAAAATAAAATATACTTGGATATCAATACCATTTATTTGTAATGAACAGGTTAAATTTATAAAACAGATATATAAAAATATATGTCGAGTTGCATTTTATACTACTCCTAATTTAAATAGATTAATAAATAATTCAAAAAATAGGTGTGGTATTTTAAATCAAAGTTGTGCAATATATAAATGGCTATGTTTTTGTGGAAAGGCATATATTGGGGAATCTCGATGTACATTGGAGAAAAGATCAAGGGAGCATTTGTTATTATATAAACGAGTGCAAAAATCAAGACAAGAGAATGTTAGAAATGATGATGTATCACCATCAGTATTTTTTGATCATAATGTAACATGTAATTATGGTTTTGATTTTGATTTTAATAAAGTTAAAATTCTGTGTATTGAAAGAAATAATAATAAACGCAAACTTAAAGAAGCTATGTTAATAAAAAGTGAAAAGCAACAGTTGATAAATAGACAGACAGCCAATATAAAAATTAATGAATTGTGGGAAAATTGATGTATGACGTATTGCTTTTGTTTACATTTGTAACGGTTTTTTCTAATACAATTTGAGTCTAGTTGACAACGACTACATAGATAGTTGAAAGTACTTCTATTAAATTGGTATATATTTATTTAAAATATTGTTACTGTATTAATTATTGTATTGTTTTGAATAATTATATATATTTTATTATAATTGGAATACAGACATTGATTAATAATTTATATATATATATATATATATATATATATTATTATACATATGTATATATATATGTTATATATATATATATATATATTAACTAGAGACTGTTTATATGGCCAGTGTGATACATAATAAGAGGTTTAGAACAGTCATGATGGTGCAAGTTTACAGTAACTATTACTATCAGTCAAGATAACATAGTGATATGAGTAATGTAATCTAGTTGTGAGAGATTCCATTTTTTGTTATTTTTATTGAGAATAGTATTATCATGGATCATTATCATTATTGCTTTTATTCTAAAATATTTAGTTCTGGTAACTTAAGTAATTACTTATATATATATATATATATATATAAGTAATATACTTATATATATATATATATATATATATATATATATATATATGAATATGTTATTTTCTAAGATAACAAGAAAATATAAAAAAATGTTGATGAGAGAAACAATCCATAAAAAATGAAAATTGAATTACTTCTGCATTAAAATAAAGGATAAAATTGTGATATACACTACTATTATTTATGTATTTTTATGTCATATATTTTAAGCTAAAATTTGTTTTTGAAAACTTTTTTTTAATAGTTAGCACATTGTTCTAAATTCATTTACATATTTTTTGTCTAAAACAGAAAGTTAAATTGTTTTATAATATCATTTAATTTTTGAAGGCTTTCATAATATTTTTGGACATTATATTTATTTAATTTGTACTTCAATTTACATTATGTTTGTCAAATTGGTTCTAAATTGATGTTTCATATAATTTTATATATGAATTCAAGGTATACAATGCATTGACTGAAGTTTTTTTAAAGTCTGTTTAATGTTGTTTTTTTTTTTTTTTTTAATAATTAAAGTGAATACTATATATAAATAACTTTGATTGAATCATGTGAATGATAGAATAAAATTTCTCTCATAAATAAAATATAAAAAAATAATTGAATGATTGAATAGTTTGTTGCTTGGGAGATCAATCAAACGCCAAAAGGATGAAGGTAAATTTGATCTACAGATCTCGAGTTCCAAAGTCCTTCACTCTATCAGTGCACCAATTCCCACAAGATAGTAATTGAATAATTTATTATCATGAAGTTTGTTCTGAGCAACAGAAATGGAAGACATGAATTACAATCAATATTATTTAAGCTTTAAAGCCTGTACACTATTTATAATAATTTTAAATATATTTATGTAAAATCATTTTAAAAAATAAAAATCATTAATTGTATTATATTTAATTTTAATATCAACATGATGATGATGGGAAATTCTAGAAAGTATGGCAATAAATATTTATGATTTTATTTTTTTATTATTACTTAAAAGAATTTTACCTTATATATATATATATTATTTATTCAGTTTTCAGTCTGCCTGCTTTGTCAACCGTCTTCATTATATTTTAAAATATGATATTTGTTTTTTAATGCCTTTTTTAATAAAATTTGTATTATTATTTTTTTCTCTTCCTTTTTTTTTCTGCAGATACAGGATCTTAATTAATTGTATTTATTTAGTGATACTTAATTCTCATCACTGAGTCAGTATATTTAATCATTTGTGTGTATAAGGACTTAAACTTGCATATATACCGTAAAGCTGGTTCAAAAGTAGTTTATTTTGGTACGTCAACTGCAGTGAAAGCAGCAGGAAATAATTCTTTTTTTATTTTTTATTCATTTAAATAGTAAAATTTAATGCATTTATTCAGTTTACTAGATGTAATTTTACAAAATAAAACTCAATTTTCCGAATTTCTTTGCGTCTACAAATATATCAAATAAAAATAAATATAATTTCTAAATTTAGATGCAAAATAATATATATATAATATTTTTTTTATTTTAACTTTTTGAACTTTATTTTATGACATTTCTTTTTAAAAAAGACGTTTATATATATTAAAAAACGAAATAAAAATATTTTTTTTCATTATATATAGATGTACGACAATTTATTGATTTTTAAGTTTATTTTTGAATTTGCGTTAAAAAATTACTATAAACATATATAATTATTTAATATTAATAATCACCCAGAAACATAGCATTGTATAAAATAAATATTTCATTTATATAATGATTATCCACTTTCAAAACTTTATTTTCCAATTCATTTTGATATTATAGTAATAACAAAAAAAACCTATTTATATTACATTTTCTGTAAAACATTTGACCAATTAATAGTTGGAAAATTTTAAACAGTGCAAAAAATGTTTAACTGTTGTTACACATCATTGATCAGTATAAGACAGAAATATTTTTGTGTTTTTTATGTATGTTATTAATATAACTTACATTATTTTTGCTGATATTCAGCAGAAAAAAAATCAAAAATTTCGCAAGATACAATATGATATGATATTTTATGTACAAAGAATAGATCTATATTTGTTAAATATGATGTAAATATAATATATAAATACAGTAAACTCTATAATGTAACTTCACAAACAGAAAATTGATATAAAAAATAATGTTAATATGAATCAGGAAATGATGAACCACTATCTATCAGGATTAAGTGTTATTACTTCGTCAGTAGCATTCGATTGCCTTCTTCTTTCAATTTGTTTTAAATATTTCTTTTTATGAAGTTTTTATTTTGTTTGCTAATTTCTTTGAGCTGTAAATAAATGTTTTTGTATAAATTTTGTCTTGATAAATTTAGTGCAGTAGTAAAGTCATAAAACTCAAAGAAAAATGTATTTCTGTCAATTCTCTACTTTGTCACCTCCAGTGTTCGAATATCACATGACTTTTTGAAACTAAAACCTTTCTTATGTAAATACTATGCTGAGATCTCATTGTTGTTGTTGTTGTTGTTGTTGTTTTTTTTTGGCTTTTTTTTCATTAAACATTTTTTTAAAAATCAATTTTTAATGTTTATGCATATGAGCCTATTAATAAATGTATCAATTACACATAATTTACTTGTCCATTAAATAAATATCCATTAATAATCAATTTCATTTTTTTTTTCATATGTCATAGCATCGGTCAGGACATGAACCCACAACTGTCTGCAACCAACTACTTGCTTGCAAGGCAATTTCATTTATTTACAAAATATTTAATGATTTATTTATTTTTACTTAAGTAAATGTTTGCTTTTAAAATACAAGTATAATATATATATATTTAAGCTTTAGATATAATTACAAGAGACTTGAACACAGACTTTCAAGCATCCTATACATGGCAGCATACATGTAAAAAAAAAAAAGATCTTTATTATATGTATTCCATGCCAAACTAGTACACATCATTTGGTCTGGATCATCATTTCCTACACACATATATAATCAGTGTTTGTTTATATTAAGGAATCATAGATGTGACAACAATATTGTTATTAACAGGGGCTTTGAGCATTCCATCATCAGATTTTCAATGATATGGCTGGCTAAAGGTTTTGAAGAGCAAAAAAGATTGAAGCCTGCCTATTAACGTTTGAATATTTACTATCTTAATATAAACTGAGCAATTGTTTATATATATATATATGTGTGTGTGTGTGTGTTTGTGTGTGTGTGTGTGTCGGAGATGATCTGGACCCAATGATGAGTGCTGGTTTAGCATGATTTACCTCTATTGGAAATCACTTATCTTTTTCATATGAAGGTAGCCACATGTATCATATACATAAAATGGAATGGATGTGTGAAGAGAGCTTGAAAGTCTGTATTCAAATCCTATGATTAAAAATATTCAGTCCTTTGTTTACATTATCTTGATTAACAATGCACAAGTGTGATTGTTAAAGAATTTAAGAAACTCAATAATTATATGAATATAGATATAATTTTTTGCATTATTTAAACTTTTAGAATTATTTATATTTTTTAAATAAACATTAGGTAGTGATTATGCTTTAATAAAAAGAAAATTGCCTAATTCTATTTCTAAGAAAATAAATAATAAATTTGAAAAATATAATTAATAATAAAATAAAAATTAATAAAATAATAATCATTTTGAGTGTTTTTTTGTTTATCGATTATTGTAAAATAATTTAAAAAAAAAAAAATGTTATTGATATAATTAAAATAGTTTCACCTGGAAAATAAAATTTAAAAAATCTTCCAAATCTATAAAAAAAAGTTTTTTTGCATTTTTTTATGTTTTACATAATGTTTAATTTAATTAAAAATAGATTTTTTATTCTGTTCCTCTCTCTAAATATATTTACACAGAATTCTAATAATGGAATTTTAAGTAAAGTAGATTTAACTAAAATTGTATCAATTTTAAATTAGAACAAAGGTATTTATATCAACACATTCTTAGTATAATTAGGGGGGAATGAACTACTTGATAATTTGCCAATTTTCAAGTGATGAGAACTTCTCTAAAAATAACTAATTATCCATCTATCAATCAATAATAAATGATTAGAAACCCCATTCAAATTGGTTTAAGAAATTTGTGTACTTTACTTTTACCCAAAAATGAGTTTAACATGATATATACATTATTTAAGACTAGTAAATGAATATATCAACGAAATGTATTGATAATATAGAAGAGCTGTACTGAAATAAAACATTCTATTTAAAAGTTAATACATCTAAGATTCAGAGACTTAATTATTAAATCTATTTCCTTCACTTATCCACCTCAAAGCTTAATATAAAAATGAAAAACATACTATATAATATAAATAAGTAATAATTTCCAAAATTAAAGTTAATAATTATTGAAGAATGCCAACTATTTATCATTAATATTGTTTTCCAAATTGGTCATATTTTTTAATCTTTTTTCGGCCAACTTTGACATTTATATAATTTTTGTGTTTAATTGTGTATAATTGTTTTATAATTTTTAATATTAATTGATTATATTACTAATTATTATCAAAAAATATTTTTGGTTGTGTTTAAAAATGCACCAGTATAAATATTCATATTTTTTGTTATCAATTACATGGTAACAGAAGATTACTGTTACCAATTCTGATGCCCACAAATTCCTATGAATTCCTGAACAATAAACTAATCTATTAAAAATTTAATTAGTTTATATTTCACTGAAAATTAACTGTTTAATAGTTATATATATATATGTGTGTGTGTAATATACAAATCAATATATATATATAAATCTATATATGTGTGTGTGTGTGTGTGTGTGTGTGTAATATACAAATCAATATATATATCAAAATACAGTACAATTTATATAAATTATATTATTTTAGAAGTACTTTCGACTATACACTTTGTATTCTTTATCAACTATATAACGTTGAATAATCAAAACAAGACAACCCTTAACAATACCCATAGAATTCAAAAAGAGAATCAATATGGAACAGATGTAAATAAACCTTCATCATCTGTTATATTTGATCATAAGAAATCTTGTCAATATGGATTTAAATTTGATTATAAAAATACGAAAATTATTCAAATTGAACGTTGTCATAATAAACGTAAAATAAAAGAGGCTATGTTGATTTCAAGAAATCGTCAAATGTTAATGAATCGCCAGTCATCAAATGTTAAGATAACAGAATTGTGGGAAATCTGAATTGAACTATGGGTATTGTTAAGGGTTGTCTCATTTTGATTATTCAACGTTATATAGTTGATAAAGACTACAAAGTGTATAGTCGAAAGTACTTCTAAAAGAATATAATTTATATAAATTGTACTGTATTTTGATATATATATATATATTGATTTGTATATTACATATATTGTGAAACGAATACAGATATCAAACTTTATTTATTACATATATATATATATATTATAACCTCACAATATACATATATATATATATATTATAACCTACACTCCCAACACCGCTCATATACTTTACATGAGCGAAATGCCCAGGCGCCAGTTCTATTAATGAATAGAACAATATATCAAAATATACAATACAAAATTATTACTGAGACTCTATATTTCAGTTTACGTTCAGCTCATCTCAGTGGGAGGCTATAGGCAGTTCATAAGATATATGATAATAAGTGAATAAAAGAAGAAATATTATAAAACATTTAACATAATGTAAATTCCTTTGTTAATTAATGGTATAATAAAGAATCACAATGTTTATTTGGTACAGTCTATTAAAATATACTTTAAACTTAATTTCTTCCTTCATCCAAACATAACACATATCAGCTTGCTATAATTATGTTCTTAAACAATTCTATGACTTGGCATATTATAATCTAAACATCTACTTTAATGCCAATCAAAAAATAAACAATAAGATCTCAGGGAATTTGAACAAACACAGTTGAATTAAATAAACTACATTGGCCCATAAATTATAATTCTAAAGTATGATAAAATGTAATCAAACAAATTGACTAAAAATATTTTACTGTGTTTAATAATAAGATAATGACAGAGATAGGGTATTTTAATCTCATATCATCTTCTAACAAATATACTGACTTGACAACCTTCCCAATACGTTTATCAAGTGGCAAATGTTCTTTATAATGTTTAGATTAAGAAATACAATATTGTCAGACTCTTGCAAAATTAATATTATAACTCTAATATAATATATCTATTTTGTAATCGATTTATGAAATGTGGAGATGTGGAAATGGAAATACGAATGTACACAAGAAAAACTCAAGAGACAGTTTTTTTTAAGATTTTAAATAACTAAAACAAATCATTTATTACAATAAAATAAACTTGGTTTAACATAATATTTACAAATGGACTATTTGTCTTACAGATTTTTAAATTATCAAATAAATTTGTAGCATCAGTTTGGGATTATCCCTACTATCAAAGAAATTTAATAACAAAACTTAAAAAACCTGACTTCGAACACATACTTTGCCTACATGTTTCATCTATATGACAATAAATAAATGACATATTATATTATTAGCACAAAAAAAAATAGATACTTTCGAGAGGATATTACTGTTGATTGATAAAATAAATCAAATTACTTATATTTGGCTTTCAACAAAGCAACTTTCTCTAATTGACTAATGATCACTTTCAATTACATATACCTTTCATTTATAGCAACAAAATCATGTTTATTCTGATGATTTGATGATTTGTAACATTTATTTATATAAATACACTGTATTTTAAAATATTTATTTTCCATTTTAATCTTAATACTTTATACTTCTATTAAATGACTGTAATGTATTTCAAAGAAACATTTATTCCTCATTTTAATTTCAATATCTCTATACTTTATAAACGCGATATTATTTATATTACGCTTGTGTGTGTGCATGTTCAAGCAGCAATAATGTAAAACAATTTTTTCTATAAACTCTCTATTCATTAAGAAAATATCATACAATTATTTTATTTCGAACAATGTCGTAATTCATCAATAAAATATGACACTAATACTATATCAAGAGTTAATCTAACAATTTATCTAGCCACATATTAATTAACACAAAGCTATATTTTCATGATTTTACATACTATATGTTATAAGGGAAATCTACATGAGGAGCAGATAACTCTTACTGAACACTTTTACAATTCCTCATTACCAAGAATCTAAGAAAAATGTCACATAACTTCCTAAACATCATTTAATCATATTTCAACAATAACTCATCTACTTCTAAATACACTATTGGTGGGGACTTATTTCCTCATTACCAGGGCCCTAAGAACATCACTTCAAAAAAAAATATCATTAATCATACGCATATAAAATAAACTAGGCTCTACTCATGGAAAATTATTAACATATACTAAATAAGCAAGATCTTTTATCCCAACAGACATTATTGTACCAGTCGAAACCCACCACCACCGCACGTCAAATCGGATTCAAACTCAGCTGAACCAAAACTGAATTCAAACCCAACTCAACAGCTCAGATAGCAGAAATCGACGGCACAGTGCTATGCGCCAAGAACTAGCTCAACGGTTGGTGAGGACTAGAGACTCCTGAGTAACACTAATATCTAAGAATTTATATACTTTGAATAATTTTATAAATTGAATCATATGTATGTTCGGGTTGCCAACACAGACAGCGAGTATTAACATTTAAATAATTATAAAAGAATGATGAACTGAGAAACCAAGTATGTTAGAAAATATTTAATAAGACTAATTTGTTTCGTTTCCATAAAACATAGAATACATTAATTACCTCTAGTCTTTAAGAGAATTTACAAATATAATAAGAGTGGCAGTCCTTATCATATGCCAACAAGTATTACACAACATGGGATTCTATGTATTGAAGCAGTCGGATCTGAGTTCGATCCTAGCTTCATGTTATTTACCCTAATACTAACCTTAAATTGCCGATGCAATGGGGCTTTATATGTTCAATCCACGCTAATTTCCATAATGAATAACTTGTTTCAAATACGTAGTAAAATTAATTAGTTTAGTTTAAATTGGATCAATTCTCTAAATAAATTCATGATAAAATGTTCATGAATTTACATATATTAAATTGCCTGGATTGTGCGTATATATGTTTGTAAATATTAAATATATATAATTGTTCGAAAGTTTCATTGCGTCGGGAATACTTGTTTTTTTTTACTTTTAAATAATTTGTAAAGTTTTGCGATTAAAAGCTACATTCCTTCCAAAGGCTTTCAAATTCTCAAAAACAACAGTAAAGTTTTATTAATAAAAAAAGATAAGAATTCAATTTTTAATTAAAATCATTTCAGACTTTAAGAATTCATTTTCTAATTAGGAAAGGAATTCAAAATTAGTTTGAAAGCCTTATCGAAGGAATGTTTCTGAAAACAACTAATTATAAAAAAAGAGATTGATAATAAAATGAGCGCTAGCCGGAGGCATCAGTGAACAGTAGATATATAGCCCTGAAAAGTAAAGAAAAAAACTAGTTTTGGTTGTAGAGTAGTGCAGTGAACTCTGTGTGTATAAAAATTGTATTTCATCATGATAGAGGGCTAGAACATCAGGGATCTGGCTACGGTTCCTAAAGTCCCGAGGAATCTTCACTGGAGCTTCCGAGCCGTTGAGTTGGGTTTGAATTCATTTTTGAACCACCTGAGTTTGAATCCGATTTGACTTGCGGTGGTGGTGGTTTTCGACCGGTATATGGTTAACATAACCATATACCGGTCGAAAACCACCACCACCGCAAGTCAAATTGGATTGAAACTCAGGTGGTTCAAAAATGAATTCAAACCCAACTCAACGGCTCGGAAGCTCCAGTGAAGATTCCTCGGGACTTTAGGAACCGTAGCCAGATCCCTGATGTTCTAGCCCTCTATCATGATGAAATACAATTTTTATACACACAGAGTTCACTGCACTACTCTACAACCAAAACTAGTTTTTTTCTTTACTTTTCAGGGCTATATATCTACTGTTCACTGATGCCTCCGGCTAGCGCTCATTTTATTATCAATCTCTTTTTTTTTTTATAATTAGTTGTTTTCAGAAACATTCCTTCGATAAGGCTTTCAAACTAATTTTTGAATTCCTTTCCTAATTAGAAAATGAATTCTTAAAGTCTGAAATGATTTTAATTAAAAATTGAATTCTTATCTTTTTTTTTTATTAATAAAACTTTACTGTTGTTTTTGAGAATTTGAAAGCCTTTGGAAGGAATGTAGCTTTTAATCGCAAAACTTTACAAATTATTTAAAAGTAAAAAAAAACAAGTATTCCCGACGCAATGAAACTTTCGAACAATTATATATATTTAATATTTACAAACATATATACGCACAATCCAGGCAATTTAATATATGTAAATTCATGAACATTTTATCATGAATTTATTTAGAGAATTGATCCAATTTAAACTAAACTAATTAATTTTACTACGTATTTGAAACAAGTTATTCATTATGGAAATTAGCGTGGATTGAACGTATAAAGCCCCATTGCATCAGAAATTTAAGGTTAGTATTAGGGTAAATAACATGAAGCTAGGATCGAACTCAGATCCGACTGCTTCATTTCTTTTCACTTCAAAAAAAAACAATGAAAAAAAAATGACTTTACTTACGCAGGATATAGTTGCATAAGTGTCTAGACTCTGGGAGAACAGCATGAGAATGAATAATATAACCTGCCCAAGCTACAAAAATTATACATGTCTCACTGCGATCCATTTTTTTGAATATTCAACTTATAAATGGGTTTATAATAAATCGGTCCGATTATCAAGTCTCATTTTCCTATGGTCATGTCAGTTGGTCTTCTGTATATATATCTGTCTCTACAGTTTATCTTACTGTTTCCCTGGATCAGGTGGTACATATGGTTTTAACTGTCTGGCATTGTAAACCCCCTGGAGTCCCTTTCCCTTTAGCAAAAACGCATTGTCATGGCAATCCTTTATTATTTCATATGGCCCACTGTATAATGGGAAGAATTTCTTGAATTCTTTCTTAGGGGCATTACTAGTTCTTGGTGATCTTAACCAAACTTGATCCCCAACTTTAAAATAGTAATGTTGCATCCTCCCTCTTTTTATTCGCCTCTGGGCCATCTGCGCTAGCCGCTTTCTGGCCATATCTTGGTCAGTTATTGGGTTAATACACGTTTTATCTTTTGGTAATAGTGAAGAGAAAATGGCCTGACATGGCTGCCCATAGTGAAGACGTGTAGGTGCGAAACCCGTTGACTCATTCATTGTATTATTAATGCAGTCCATAACATATGGAAGTTTATCCACCCATCTCCGATGATCTGTAGGTACGCACACACGAAAGAGTTGACTAATTTCTCTCATAACTCTTTCACATGGGTTGGACTGCGGGTTTCTAATTGATGTCATACGATGATTTACCTTTTGTTTTTTTGTCCAATTCTTCCACTCTTTTGAGCGTGAAGCTGAGCCATGATCTGATAATATGGTCTCAGGCTTACCTACCTCATAAAATTGCTTATCCTGTAGGGCCCGAATGGCATTTCGTGAATTTGTGGTTTGCACTGGGTAAATTTGAACATACTTTGAAAAAATATCATATGTGACAAGCAAGTATTGAAAGGTCCTAAATTTGGGAAGGGGCCCATAATGATCTATAGCGAGGATTTCATTTGGTCTTGTGGCCTTCACTGGTTTCATACCTCCTGCATATGATTCATTATGGAAATTAGCGTGGATTGAACGTATAAAGCCCCATTGCATCGGAAATTTAAGGTTAGTATTAGGGTAAATAACATGAAGCTAGGATCGAACTCAGATCCGACTGCTTCAGTATATGCCCCCAATGAGAAATATAAAGGCAGATAAAGGTATTCATTAAGAACGGAAATGATTGTTCTAATTTTATTACGGTGGAATGTGAGATTTATTTTCACATTCGGAAATCTATTCATGAAGAGCAAAACGTATTTTAAGGCATAACTTTAATCTTGATTTGAAAACTGATTTAAACTAAATATATTCGAGAATTGGTTCGACTTTAATTTAAATCACTTCATCACGAATTACGAGCACGGAGCGGTTTTACCGGGACAAAGATGCACAGTACTGACGAATTACAAGGCAGAGAGTAAAATTGAAAGATGATCGCTAGTCGATGATCGAAGTCCTATGGCGGCTTGCATTTGGCAAGTCTTACGCCCTTTGACTAATGAATAGGAAAGGAAGTACTTTCTTCCTCTAGAAATTTAAATAAGAGAATATGATCACCGACCAGCCTAACGGAGCGGAAGATTGCCTTACGTCAGCAACGTTCGATGATGATGACTTGATAGTCATCGTTGAAAAATAAAACCCATGTAGAATGCTCTACATGATGACTTGACCAATTAATTAAAGTCAAACGGGCTTTTAAGAAAACTTATTTGAAAATATTTGGAAACTATATTAATTATGCCCTAATATCGTGCTCTTCCTGAATCTTAATACAAAATAACAACAAAAGTTGAATTAAAATCTATTTAACCCTTTATCGGCCCTTTTTGCAATAAAAACATTTAACATTATATTTGAATTAATCAACATTAGTGAAGCAAGAAAATACCATTTTAACATTATATGAATAGATATAAATACTTGTAACTTAGGAGCTGGGGACATAGGTGAAAAACGAAGCTAATAGTTTATTATTAGCCAATTATAAAAATAATAAACATGTAATATTTTCTTTCGACTCGATGATTAATAGAACTTTCAAATTTAGTTCTAATGGGCGAGAATTACTATTTGAAATTAATATTATAATATTTGCATGAGGCAAATAGAACAGAGGAGCTCATCGAGTTGAAAGATTATTGGCATATAATTTTTAAATAGCATTAATAAATCACACGATAAATGCATATATATATATATAATATGTTAAACGAACCGCCAGGTAAGAAAAGAAAAAGTTTAAAGACTAGAGATTGAAAGAATTACAATATAAATTTATAGTAGCATTTTATAAAGATTTTTACATTAAATAATAAAAAGCTCTTAAATAGGAGGAGAGTAAAATAAAGTTCGAACTGGCCAGAAAGTTTAACGTTCATTATAAAAATATATTACCCCTTCTGCTGGTCCTTAAGTTGCACGTCCAAGTTGTTGAAAACGTAGGCATCATTGGTTGACTACTGGAACAGTATTTTAGTAGCTTTCATAATTTTAGCAGAATGATCGGTCCGGAAAAAGGTTCAGCAGCTCCATTGAAGATTTCTCGGGACTTTAGGAACCGTAGCCAGATTCCTGATGTTCTAGCCCTCTATCATGATGAAATACAAATTAATATGCACAGAGTTCACTGCACTACACTACAACAAAGCTAGTTTTTTTTTCTGACTTTTCAGGGCTATATATATACTGTTCACTGATGCCTCCGGCTAGCACTCATTTTATTATCAATGTGTTTTTTTTATAATTAGTTGTTTTCAGATATATTCCTTCGATAAGGCTTTCAAAATAATTTTTGAATTCCTTTCCCAATTAGAAAATGAATTCTTAAAATCTGAAATGATTCTAATTAGAAATTGAATTCTTATCTTTTTTTAATTAATAAAACTTTACTGTTGTTTTTGAGAATTTGAAAACCTACGGAAGGAATGTAGCTTTTAATCGCAAAACTTTACAAATTATTTAAAGGTGAAAAAAACAAGTATTCCCGACACAATAAAACTTTCAAACAATTATATATATTTAATATTTACAAATATATATACACACAATCCACGCAATTTAATATATATAAATTCATGAATATTTTATCATGAATTTATTTAGAGAATTGATCAAATTTAAACTAAACTAATTAATTTTACTACGTATTTGAAACAAGTTATTCATTATGGAAATTAGCGTGGATTGAACGTATAAAGCCCCATTCCATCGGAAATTTAAGGTTAGTATTAGGGTAAATAACATGAAGCTAGGATCGAACTCAGATCCAACTGCTTCATTATAATGCAATCAGATTTCTTTCTATTCTCATAGCTTTTCTAAATATCGAACATTATAAATACACGCTGGCAGATAAATACATACAGATAATATATCAATCTGTTCAACTCAGTAGAATAAGACTGCACAAAATTTATGCATAAAATATTCACAAACTGAACTTTGTCAAACAAATATCATAATTGTGCAAAACAAACACACACCCGTGAATAAAAAGTATATATAATATTAACTCTAAGTTACACACTAAGCAGGTAACATGATAATTAAATATTGCATTAAGGTATAACTTTTAATTTAATAAACTTTAGGTTACTTTTTAAAATTTAATGGTTTTAATTATTACAAATGAACTTTCTTTCATATCTAACAAACTATTTCTATTATACATTCGTTGATTCAAAAAAAAAAATAATTCTCACTTTGAAATAATAAAGTATGCAAAATAAATATAAACCTCTCTAATAATATATAAAAAAAATACTTGTTTCTTTTACCTTCATAAAAGAACAATAAAACTTATTTGAATACAATCAATTTTTACCAGCATACTACTCATTCAGATACGCTTCAGAGATGGTCTCGAAGATCAAAATAACACAGATTATAAATGAACATAATAATAAAGAAGCCTATCTACCTATCATATACATTAATTATGACAAGCAATAAAAAATAAATAAAAACACAAAGGTTATTAGTTTTGTAACTTAAAATAAAAGTTCACTTGCAAAGCTCTGTTCCAGGTTTATGAAACAATATTGGACATATTCCAAACTGAATTTTAAATTAAAATAAACTGCTGTAGGATAACCAAAAAAATATAGTCATGCTTAAATAGGACCCAGCATCTTCAATGTTCATAACAAAGTTATTTAAGTTACTGTATCATACATAAGCAATCAATTTATCATCTATTATAATGAGAATATAATAAATTCTTGACTACTGTTGGACAGGAATTATCTCACTTATTCCATTGTAGTTCTAAATTGAATACGTAATTATTTTTAGTAGTTTATTGAATAGCATTTAATAATACTTTGTTTTATTTTTCCATCTTTATCGAAGAGAACAAAAATTACCAGCATTTCTATTTTTCTATTCGATTTAAACAGATACTTAATTTGAAGTAGCTCACATTTTATTTCTTTCATTTCCAGAAATATCAGATAAATAAATACTGCTATCTCTTTATGATGAATTTAAACATGGCATGATTTATCAAAATATGCATAACTTTAATTTTATGTTTAATCCTTACAAAAACACAGCACGGAAGATAGTGAAGAATTAAAATATATTCTGTAAAATAGTTCAGCATGAGTTTTCCAGATATATTAAAAGAGGCATGTTGGTTAATGGTACAACAATAATATTCATGCAATTTATTCTTATTTAAAATAATAATTAAATGAAGGAATGTAGACTGGACATTATTAACATACATTTTTAAAAGAGCAATAGTCATTAAGAGGTTAAATTCAAAATGTTTAAATTAAGGAGAATAAAGTAAACTGAGTACCTTTTTTAAAATTTAAAACTACATTCCGAAATTAACTTGTCCCATAATAAATTTCTTGGGATCCTTTAGAAATATTACTCCAAAGTCTTTTTTAAAATCAATTTGACTTCACCAACTGTTTTTACTTTCACAATAATCAGCCACTGTTTTTGGCTACAATTACATTACATAATATGAAAATTTTTCACTGGAGATTTTTTTTGTTAAATAGCTCTCTTTTGTAAAGTGCATTTCCTTCCACCAGCTTACTCCCATGCTTCTTCTATCTAATCTAATTACATATGCAAAAAAAAGAATCTTTTCAAAAAAAATACTTTGATTTTCAGAACTAAATGACAAAAATAATAATAATAATAATAATAATAATAATAATAAAATAAATAGCTTTACAAACCTGAAACAAAAATGAATATTAATTAGCTATCAAATAAAAATGATTAATAATTTATCTAATTTATAAAATAATCCATTGATTTAACTATCTATTAATCATTGGAAAGAAATATATATTTGTTAATTATTTAAGATAACTACTGTAATTTAAATGTTTTATTGTGAATGTACTATTGTTTGCTGTTATTAAAGATGAAAATGAAATGAAACATAATGCAGAGTCATACATGCATACACATGTACTACAACCAAAATATTAAACTATCTTAACAAAATATAATTGAAGTGGCTATTAATTGTTGACAAAAAGATAAGTATCAATGCATAAAGGATTTTGAAACTATTCAAACAATATTACAATAATATAAAATAACTTTGCATCTTTCTGACAGAATGTATTAATTCCATTAATAAACAACCCTCTTCCTTACATTAATTACCTCATTAACCACACTAATAATAATGAATACCTATCAAGTGGTCAATAAACTGCATAAGCAACCCATACTTAAGCTTTATACAATCTCCAGCAAAAAATTAAAATTCTAAGGCTATTTTATTTTTTTAGTATAATATAACTATTTATTTAAGATACAAAATATCTTAAACCTTGTGCCCATTCAGATGGTCACATAATATATATATATATATATATATATATATATATATATATATATATATATATATATATATATATATATATATATATATATATATATATATATATATATATATTGAAATAACTTATAATAGTACTAATCAATTGACTTGTTATAAATTCATGATATACCTGTTAGCATTTTCTACATCATAACCTCTGCACTCTCACCTAGACTATAAATCAAATTTTGTATCAAACATTTAAAGATATTAAAATTCAAAACTAACATAACTTTTTTAGATACATAATTCATAATAAAGTAAGCTTGTCATTCAATATTATTATGGTTTTTTTTTAGGAACATATATAAAATTTATAAAAGTTTAAGGTAAAATAAAAAAGAACTTTTCTCAAAAGTTGTGTAATAAATCTATCATGGAAATTAATTTGGATTTGAACAATCTAAAGTTACAGAAGTAAATTAAATTTTACTTAAAACATACAACAGTTTGTAATAATTAGAAATGACTCAATTTAAGTCTCATATATATAGTTAAATTTTATCTTTATGTCAATACCTCTTTACTTTAGCTAAATAGTGTTACAACCACTCATCAATCCAGAAGTCAGACCAATCTCTCACACTATAGACACATTAGAAACATACATTTTAGTGTAATCCATATATCACATGTTAAAATTTTATTTTATATGCTTATTAGAGATACTCACATGTAACTTCATATAATATGTATTTAAATATTTTTGAAACTTCTATTCCATTACACATTATTGGAAGATATAATAAAAACATATGAGAAAGCTGAGCCCAAGGTGTGAAATTTGTGCTGAATGAATACTCATCAATTGACACCCAGATCACTATATATATATATATATATATATATATATATATATATATATATATATATATATATATATATATATATATATATATATATATATATATATATATATATATTGCAATCTTACAGTGCAGTCAGCTAATAACCAAATGATCAAGTCACCACAATGGTCAACAAAAGCTAGTATACCCAATGGTCAGAAAACAATTAATCAAGCCTCATGTTGGCAAAAAATCACTAATGTAACCTTACTGTCATAGCTCTCTACTGCTACTCTAATTAAATCTAACAAGGAAAGGTCAAATAAAACCAAGTTGCTATTAAGTATACACAAATAATCTAACACTGTACAGCTCAGTTTTGAATTATATAAAAATTTGTATCCTATTGTCCAATAATATATTATTTGTTCTTCTAATAATATCATATTGTAATCTATAAGAAATAATTCTAACTTTAATAATGATGTTCTTATATTTAAAATGACCATTTTTGTTCACCAATCTAGGATAATACTCATGATGCAATGAGTGAAAAGGGGATTTTGTTCATACTCATATATCACATCAAAGAGTTTTGTCCATTCCAAATTAAAATAATAAAATCTAAATAATCTTAACCATAGATCTTACTTTAACATTGAATAACATAAACTTTAATGAAGTGACTTTTAATTATTATTCTATTCTTATATTTTAATCAATATAATTGTAGGATTTAGATTTTTTGATAATGCAAGTAATGATACAGGTTTAAAATAACAGATTAAAAATAAAATAAATTTTTTCTTAATGCAAAAAAATATAACAACTATAATTTTTTGTAATTTTAATACTATTAAAATAATACAATTATCACAATATTTTAATAATAAATGTAAATACATAAAGAAGACATATTATTAACTATGAATATAGAAAGTTCTCACATTTCTTTTATTAATCGAGCTTTCTTCCAGATATGATATATTTATATAAAGTGTTCAATAAATTGAAAAATAAATATTGTCAACAATAAAACAACATTGAATTTGAAGAAAATGCATAGTTTCATAAAACAATATAATTACATAGGTTTAGACAGAATATATTATCATGGGTTTTGCACATCAAATATGCATACTATGCATATCAAGAGCATCAACATACTCAAACTATTGTAATATCAATAGCATAATAAAGAAAGATTCCATTAGTATCATGCATGTCTTCAACATTATCTTTCAAAAAACATCAAGAAATACAACAGGTAAAATGGTGGAATAATCTAAATGTACACACTTATCCATAAGTGTAAATAAATAAATCAGTGTTATATCACAAATAGTAGTAAACTTAATAAGAATAAACAAACCACAAAAATTTACTAAGACAGTATATTTAGCTATATGTCACCTATGTTGTATAACACTTAATAAGCATAAGTAAAACAATATATAAAAATAACAGTGATACAACCATTTAATAAATAACACTAAATGCTTGATGTAAAAAACTAATAAAACATTATATTTAAAATAAAACTACTAGTCATATGAATTATGGTTTATTAATTTAATAAAAACAAGACATCAACTCCAGTAATTTATTTGTTCATTTATTTACACAACCCTCTAAATAATTCCATACTAAGTGTACATATTACCTTTGATAAAATCACAATAAAAATATTCTAAAAACTCTAACATTCCTTTAGCATATTATACATAAATTAAAATCACTTAATATTATATGCATAAATAAACATACAAATAAACATATCTTAAATAATTGTTTTGTCTTATTAAACATTATAACAATTTCTTAATCTTGAAATCACTGATTCTATTGCAATTCTCTACCACCCTATAGTTCAAATAATGAATCCTTTAAAATGTAGATTATTTTATTAAATGATTATTAGTATTTACATATTAAAATTGGAAAAACAAATAATCAAAATCCAAGGCGCTAGAATGACCACTAACACAATTTAAAGTTCATTCAGAGTAAAGACAGCACAGTATTAATTAAACCAATATAAAGTTTAATAACATTACTTCTTCACATGATTGTCATATCCTATGATTACACATGATGTTAATAACAGTATGATACTCTCCATGTAGTAGGTGCACCAAATGCAAGCCTTCATATTCAATGGATGTATGAAGGTTTGAGCATAAAGTCCCTATATATTACCTACTAATCTAACATTCCTAAAAGCTATAATGTAATCTGGGGATGTTGGATGAGTAGGCATTATATAGGAATCGTATGCAGAAACCTTTCTGCATCCATTGATTGCACTTGGTGACCATAATGTAAAGAGAATGTGGTACTTTTATTAACATTATTTCTTTTCAAAACAATGTAAAATTTGAAACAGCATAAAGTTTATAGAGAGCACAACATTTGTTTCTTTTAAGCAATATAAAATTAATAAAATAATATGTAGGTTATGGGAAGAATAGTACTATTTTGTCTTTTATAGCAGGTAAGAATATTTAGATAAAATGAAAAATATTTCAGCACAAATATTTATTTTTATTTTTATAGCAAGTTAAAGATCCCACAAAAATGAAATATATTTTAGCACAACCATAATTTATTTTGTAATAAAATGCACAAACTGAAAGTTAATATTTCAATGACACATATAAAAATAAGACACAATTCTTGGAAATGCAATATTTGCATTTTTAAATTATGTATTCATAGAAATAAACATTCTGTTTATTTTAAATTGAACACAATGTTTTATTATTCCACAAGATATCATCTTAGCTTGAATAAATTATAAAAATAACCTTTATTGTAGTGAATTAATAACGTAAATAAAAGAACAACTAAGTAAAACAAAATTTTAACACTATGGGATGTACGGCAACAGAAAAATTTCTACGATGTTTATCAACTTAGTTAATACCTATGCAAAAATATTAGTTTAAATTAATTTTTTTATAAAGTTAGTTTCTAACAAATAAATAAACTATAATACTTTTATTGTATGATCATTCAGTGTAAGATAAAAATGAAAAATTTTTCTACTTAAAAAAGGAATGTAAAAATAACATTGGCTAGTCAACACACATTTTAGTAAAATGTAACTTTGAATCTACCTTTCAAGACTATAGAATATCAGCCATTAAAAATATCATATCCCTAATGTAGAAAACAATAACAGAAAATAAGCAAAAAACTACTTGAATCAGTGGGGAAAAATTATATATTTTGTAAAATTTTACTTTACAAATCTTGGAAGCATGTTATTCATAATAATAGTAAATTTCAATAATAAAATTAAGAAATCATCTCAATCTTAATTAGAGACTTTTAAAATTAGAAACCCACTATTAACCCTATAAAACCAAGAACTTCAAGCAAATTTATCAACAGTTTTATACCATGGGGGATGAAATTGTTTGCCATAAAACCACAAAAGTTAAATTTGAGTTTCAATCAAAATCAGCATATCTATCCATCCATGTTAAATTAAATACCAAATATATTTTACAATAAACCAAGGGAACTACTTAAATTGAAATGAAGACTGTCACTAAAAGAATTGGAATCACCATCACCAATGTTCAAACAACTTTCGAACATGATCCAGTGGATTATAAATGAAATAAAAGAGTTTCATAAAATAAAATTCCTTTAATATTTGTCACCATGAACTGCTGCTAATTTGAACTTTGGCTTGACTACATAGAATATATATATATATATATATATATATATATATATATATATATATATATATATATATATATATATATATATATATATATATATATATATATATTGTGCCCTTTTGTATGGGTCACCATTTAAGTTTTGTGCTAATATAGTAGAAAATTTTAAATTTAAGAAGTATTTTAAAAAGTGTGATGTTGACTTTGCTTGTGGTAATGTTACCATAAGTTTAATTAAAGCAATCTATGAGTGTTTGATATGTGAATTGTGTTGATATTGAGAAGATATTTAAAATGTTTAAAGCTAAAGTGATTAAAAGACAAGTTAAAATTAGACAAAGATATTTATTTAATTTAAAGTATATGTTAAAAGTGAATAGAAATATTTTAAATTATAAGTACTTAAATTGAGATTAATATTTGATTTTAATCATATTAAATAATTATTTTAAAATCTGATATAATATCTTATTTATTTTAAAAATAAATATTTATTTTAAAAAGCAATTGTTAAGTTATTTTTAGATTATGGGAAGCATTTCTTGTATTGTAAAAAAAAACAGATGTTAATTAGAGATACAAACACACATGCTTGGAAGCTTTCTCATAAAGTTGCAAAACTATTTTAAAATTATGTTGTGAAATTTATAAATAATACGTGAGTTATCACGAGATAAAAAATAAAGATATTAATGTAAAATATTAAATCTTATTTTAAATGATCTTATAAAAGTTAAAATTTAAACCAAGTGAGAAAGAATATTTCAAAAGAATATTTGATAGATTTGAATAAACGATAAAATTATTTTTAAAATGTGATAATATTAAATATTAAATAAGTTATTATTTTATTTTTAATAATGTGTTAGTAAATATGTAAATAAGCTAGAAAGTTTGATTGTTTAAATGTACCAATCAGATAAGGAGTTTCTGCCAGTATAAAAGCTGGATTCAATTGTTGAAGGGGGCTCTCTGTAATTAAATTTCTAAGTTAATCGTGCTATTGAGAAAATAGCCAAGTAAATTTATAAACGCTCTTAAAATCAGTGTTAAAATCATAAGAGTGTTATTGTATATAATTTTATGATTTTTTAAATGATAAGTATGCCATAAAAACTTAATAATTCCCTATTGATTTTCTCAATATCGAAACTTAATTTACTACAAATGATCAGAAACATCACTACGGAGAAATATATCAGAAACTTTATGCTAGAGAAATAACAGCGCATTAGTACATAAAACTACGAGATGGAGAAAAGTAGTATTTTGGACTATAAATAGTTTTAAAAGTTTAAATTACTATTGTCTATTATAAATAGATATTTAAAAGAAATATAATACTTCTATAGAAAGAAAGTATTTTTGCAGATTTTAAAAAAGTAAATGTATATCTTAAGTAAAGATATAAGAAGTAGTAATTTTAATAAATACTTGCCTTGTTAAGTCTTTGTGTTTAAAAGACTAAATATTGACAATTTGAAAAGGCAAATAGATTATGAATGTAATTATTTTAAATCGTAATATAATAGAAGTACTATATTGAAGTAATCTAAACGCTGGACGTTATAGATGGAAAAATAGATTCTTACCTAGATATATTGTTTTGAAAAATGCGCAAGTAATACATGGATGTCCAAATCAAGTTAAATTAAGTCAAGCAAGCCAAGTTTATTAAAATAATTCAATGTAAAATAATTTATAAACTATAAATTAATTTAGAAATAATAATTTTAAATAATAATCTATGAAGAACTGGATCCAGAACTTATAAACTATTTTTTTTTTAATTTTATTTTGTTTTCTTGTGGAACTTATTATTTTTAAAAAATAAACATTATCATTTTTATTATAAACTTTCAAGAAACACGTGATACAACGGAACAGGAAATAGTGTTCTATTGACTTTATACGTAGGATATTTGTTAGAACTTTTATGGTAGAACAAAAGTCGTCGCTGGAATACATAATATAATATTTTATTTTATTTATTTAACATAAAATTTAAAATATTATTAAACTATTAAAAAGTAAGTTAGGTATATTTATTAAATAGTAACTTAAAAATAATATAATAATTAATTACATCAATTTATTTTTATAATTAATATAACACGGAATATTCTAATGAATGTTTATGAGTGGAAATGTGAATGATTTTTATTTTATGAAGCTGCAAATTCCGAAGAATGCTGGATAGCAGACTGGACATTATTATTGTTATGGTAAAAATATTGTATAATGATTTTTAATGAATTTAATATGTTTTTCTTTAGATCAACTGAATATTATGTTGTTGTAGAATGAATGGATAAATATTTTATGAAAAACATACATTATATTGGCAACAACTTTATTAAAATATGCATAATTTTAATTTATAATATAAACATGATACGACATTACGTAAGAAGTTATAAATAATTATATGATTCTTTCATAAATAAATTTTGATATTTTTATTATGTTATGGTATTAGAATTATATTTATTCTTTATTAAGGTAATTATTTTATTATTTGCAAGATAAGAATAGATTTGAAAAGATTCTATTTTTGTGTATTTTGTTTATTGAATAAGTTAAGTTACGTTATGGGTAAAAGCATATATTTGGATTGAAGTTTATTAAGTATAGACAATGTAGTATAGGTAGATTAAATAATGAATATTTTATTTAAAATTGATATTTATTTTTCCGGAAATTTTTAGATAAATTTAGAATATGTTTTATAGATAGAAATTTATTAGAAAGGATTAAAATAATACATAAAGTAAAATAATGATTTTTACATAGAAAAGAATCATAGAATTTATTTAAGGTAATGCTTTATGAATTTGAAATTGATAAATGATTTAAATAATAGTATTTGAACAATACAGATATGTAATGCATATTTGATAAAACATATAACAGGAATTACATTAAGTAAAGTATAATTACAGTCAATTATTTGTTTTACATTACCAAAATACATTAATTTTATAAAGCTATTAAGTAATGCTAATAATAAAGTAAATATATGATGATACATTATAAATGGTAATACTTAATTAATGTAGCTATTTAATTAGTAGAGATTCATTGTTTACACATGCTACATAAATAGTTTTGACATATATTATTATTTGTAATGGAAGTTTATTAATATTTATTTTAAATCTAAGTTTTGAAAACAACTGTAATATTATTAATATAGCATTTGAAGGAATGTAAAATTGTTATTAAGTACATGAATTAATAACAGTGTAGTCTTATATTTGTATTTCTTATTTTTATTTTATTTATTTTCTTAAATTTAAAACTGTAAATAGTGTAAATAAATTCTTATTTGAAGTTATTGTAAATAAATTTGTTAATTTGTTTTAAAAGTGTGTCGAGTTCATTATTTTTCACCAAGTTTTGACCTCAGATGATTTGAAATAAAATAATATTTGCAAAATGAATTTGTTATTATTACTTAGAATTGAATACATATTTGTTAATATTATTTTATAAGAATTGATTGACATGAAATAAATATTACAATGGTCATAAGATGATTATAATAAATTATAAAATAAATATTGTTTATTGCACAGATTATTAAGTATAAGATTTTGATCCATTTTAAAATGAAGATACTATATGAAATAAAAGATATAATATGATTGTTTATTCATTTAATGATTGATTATATAATATAAATAGATGAGATAAATTACACTTTAAGATTAGTATTATTTATTATTATTATTTAAATAAGTTAGGTGTATTTAAGTTTGATATAAAATCCACATCATACTTATTTACATGAGTTATTATTATTATTATAAACAGTAGAAGAACTGAGATTATTTAATTATATTTTAAGTTAGAAGTTAGGAATTATTTAGTATTATTAAAGATAATTTATTTCATTTAAAAGTCATAAGAATGTATAGATGTAGTGGTAAGATGATAAGGTAGTGGTAGTATTCTTATGCCATTGAGACAGTATCTTAGGAGATATTGACTCAGTGTAAATCTGCTTATTACTTTGTAACTTTACTTCAAGTCTCATAATTTTATAAATACTTATTTAATTAGTATAATCTAAAACTATATTGATTTTGATAAGTGATGATAAATTTAATTAAGATATAATAATATAAAAGTATATTAAAGATATATATGAAATTTTAATCAGATAATAATGTAACTGAGCTAGTTGTATTTTAAACTATTTTATATATAAGAAGTAGGGTAATATATATATATATATATATATATATATATATATATATATATATATATATATATATATATATATATATATATATATATATATATATATATATATATTGAAGTGGTAAATCTGTGGTACATATTTAACTTCACTGCCTGATGACATTACATATCTTTAAAGTAGGGTTTGAACCAGTTTATATGTTTATTTGGTCATCTAGGAATGTTAAACACACATATACACATATCACCACCCTGATTATTTAAAATGGTTATGTGTAACCAATTGAATTATTATTTTAGCTTAAATATATTTTATTTCCAAGCTTGTAAATTCCCTTCACTTAGATAATTGTGTATGTGTGTATATGTATTACAGATATAAATATAAATACAATTAATGTAAAGCTAAAGCAATGCCAGGAAATTCTAAAAAGTATTATTACAATTTAAAAATGTCATTCTCATTTCAAGTCAAACGAAAAATCATATTTTAAAGTTATTTGCAATTTTAAAAATATGTTTAAATAATGCTTTCTGGAATGCATTGTTTACACCTTCCAATATTGCCAAATTTAAAGTATAGGAGAAGTTCTAGGAACGTGCAAAAAGACTTCAAATCACTCTTCTCTGATATTCGTTTGGAGAGTGGAAGCAAAATGAACTATGAGTAAAAAAAATTTGCCTCCCTGACCTTAGACCGCCTTTGTTCTGCCTTCCTTGCCATGTCATCACTGCTTGAGAACTGTTAGGTTTAACTGTAAAAGAATATTGGAAGATTCCTACCAATATTTTATTAATATTGTGCCTTGCTAAACTTTGTATACATTATTATAAGTGGCCACCATAACTTCTAAAGGTAATCCGTTTTGCCGAAGAATGAACTCTTAATTCTCCTCACTTCACTTCTTTCCTAAATCTTAATTGTAATCATAATGTAATCTTTATTTATTTGGTAACTGACTATAGACTTAATTATCATTAAATTTGTGATTTTCTCTCTTAAGTTTTAAACTTGTCCTTTGAAACGCTAGCACAGAATTATATATATTCTAAATCTATCACTAGTTTTAAGTTTCATGCTCTAATTATATTATTTTCATCCGGCAAAACTTATTTAAACTATGTATCTTATTTAATTAGTTTTAGTATGCTAATGTTTCAATCTAGTGAACTTATATTATTTCAATCATTATTCCTATATTTTTTTGGAATATTTAAATAGTTAAACGTAAAATTTCTTATAGAACGCTGTTCGCTAGGTTAAATATTTTGAAATATATGCTTAATGGCAGATTGTTTAAAAATTATATTATGGAATACAATAAACTTTTTGTTGTTGACACTATCTATTTAGATGCATTCTATGTTTTCTAAAATGATTTCAATTATTAACCTATTTTAAATAATTATTTATTGCTTTTATGCCATCGAGCATTAGCTTATGATATATTGTTGTTTAAGAATACTTGGGCTTGTTAAATAGGAAAAATAATATTTTTCTTTCTTCTATATTCAATATCCTAAATTTATTAAAGATATATGTACGATGCTGAGTGGGTTATTATTTTATCATGGTGTTACGCATGATATTATCGCTCTATTTAAGCTTAAATTATTTCATTAGTCATTTAAGATTTAAGCCATATTCACGTTGCTTACTTGTGATAACATTTTAAAGAAGTTATATTTTGCTTTATCATATTTACTTATCCGAACTCTGGATTTTCTTCACGTACTCGTCTAAGAATGAGGTTTGGTAGAACCGATCTCAAGACAAACTTAGAGTATTAAGGCTCTGCATGTAAAACATCGGAGGGCGTACCATGGAATTCTTACCACTCATATTTTCGAATAACGCCTTGTGATAAATGCAAGCAGAATCATATATATGATAAAGCCTTTCAGTCCAAAGATGGACATCTTCTCCATTTTAAATGCTTACATTATAGTTAGCACTGTGAGTTCTTTTATATGTAGTTCTCATTTTATCTACAAGACATGGCGCAGTGATGTTTGTAAACCACTCATTTGATAATTAGTCAAATATTTTAGGATTGTCACAGTAAAGCTTATTTAAGCTAACCCATTCCTCATTTGTACAGGCCCAAATATGCTCATAAATGATAAATTATTAACTATCATATCAAGAGCAAACCTCTCTTTAGAGATGAATTTGTAAACATCCTTATCATTACTTAAAGTAATGATCACAGCATTGATACCATTAATTTATTATTACCTATAACTCATTAGCATACTAAATCATTTGCTTATATGCAAAGTAATAACCACATTAAATCTGTGCTATATTTTCTAATATAAATTAAATTGTTTATATTTATTAAATTATTGTTTTAATAATAACTCATGCGTTGTGTCTTACTGACTCTCACCCACTGAATTCCATTTAATATTTATAATAGTGTTAGTAATATTTAGAAGTTATAATTGATTATTTTAAATAAACATTGATCTCTGAGTTGTTCTATCTTTGCTCATTCTGGATGGATATTATTTTATAATTCATGTTTCTTTTGCAATGCTAGCTGTGTGCAATTCATTTAAATCTTATAAATTGTCCCTTCACATAAGATATTTGATTGAGCCAAGATTTGATATTATTTATTTACATTAATTACCCTATAGATCTCATGTTTCTCTGCTGTGTCTCTGGGACCAGAATGTATAAAATTTCATGTTATCATCAGAAGTGTTGTTTATAATGATATAGTTTTAGAGAAGAGCAAATAGGGCAGAATTCATGATTGTTCCTGACCTGTGTATCTCGAGCATGAGTGGATTTAGGGTACTTTTGCTTAGATTCTAAACCTTGTTAAATGAACATACAATTCTGACCGGTACAATATATATATATTGTAACCGTTCGATTGTTGTCCCAACTACATAATATCACCAAAACATAAGTGCGCTAAGAATTGTAACCTCGATCACCGATCAATTCCTGCTGCACATTGTCAGCTATTAAGAGCTGTAACCAAAAGCATATCATGCCATCTATATTATGCACCAAAGACCACAACCAACATCTGGAGCAACTTACCACAGACCAAACTAATGATATAACATAAACTTTTTATGATTTAATTTGATCGCAGCCAGGGTGTACTGCGAAGACCTATCATAGTAGTATGATAAAATACATTAAACAAATTATAAGTATGTAATGTTATTATCTTTCAAACCTTAATTTGTGATTTTCATTGTATGAGACCCGATGGCCGACCATGTACAAGATGGCATAATTTGTGGAACTACATAAGATTATGAAATTTTAAACCATCTATATGATTTTTAATACAAATGCTAGTCCAGGTAAAGCTTTGCAATAAATAAACATAAATACTTGGGTTCTTTTTTTATAGTTTACTATATCACTGAGACTCTTATTATACTGACAAATGACAATTTAAAAACGTTAAGTAAATATATTCAATCATGTCATTATCTGGTAAATCTGTTTACAGGTTTAATAATCAATTTATATTGTATACTAGAATCAACTACGCAAAGCTAAAATGATGGAAAAGGTAAATGGGATTTTATTGTACCTTACACATCATAAACTACCAAAGATGAAAAGCATCCAAATGTTTTCTCAAAATATCACTAAACTCTTATATCATGTTGACGATAGTATGTACTTCAATGTATGCTCTATCCAAGGTTTATGATTTCTGATTTTACGAATGACAAATAGCAACGGCACAGTAAGTTTAATTATAAATCAACGTTTATTTACAAATTTATGAATAATAAGTAATTAATTCTAATGTTATAATTAAAGACATAAATAAACAAATAAAATAAATAAATTATAATTCCATCGACTTTCTTCAATAACATATCATAGGTACGGTTTTTAAAAACCTAATCATACCTTATATTTCAATTTGATATAATGAATGTATTGAGGAAATTATACTAAATTCAACATCAACTCATGAAACATCTAATGTCATTTCCAGATTCAATAAATCTATACCGTAAACTTATAATAATATAATAAATAATATTATATCTGTAGGATTTAGCTATAATGCAATCATTAAATAAAGTGAAAATTTAAACTTACATTCAGGTAAATAATAATCAACCAACAGTTAATTATTATGAGGTAACTTGAATAGAATGTCCTGCTACAATTTAATGATCTAACTTATAAATTATACTTACAAATGGAAGAAGATGATTTAGCAGAATAACTAAAATACTTTGCCCAACTTATATCTATGAAGTAAAACCATATTCCTGTGGATGCATTCATCTACACATAGGAATTAAATAACACTAAACGCTTTGTGGATTTATACACCATCATAAAGTAATAAGTATAATTACACAATTCCGCGGATTAACCACCAGCGCAGGAATGAGTGTAAAATTAAAAAAAATGGCAATTAAGTAATCTGCAGATTAACCACTGGCACAGATTAATGCCTTTTAACATTATAAAACAACATTACTATTGACTTCACATTAAAGTGCAAAATCATCCTCCTCAGTTATTCTGACCATTCAGAAAACACTAACATTTTAGCAAATGTGGGTTCTTACATAATAAAATGTTACACTAATCAGGACAACTAATGTACTAACTTATCTTGCTTAAAATAAAACATATGTAATATAATATACGTAATATTAGTATAGGAATAGAAATCTGGAAAGACTCACAAAATACCTCATGAAAAATTGATACATCTCATAAATTCATTTAGTACTTTTCAAGCTTTTTCGCAAGCGCTATTCTCTTGAATAAGTATTTTATTCAACCCCTATTAATTTAAACTTAATAAAATATAACTTATGAACTTCACATGCAAATTCATATAATGATAAAATTAAAGTAATGCATTATTCATCAAATACATAAAATCTAACAGGTGTGTGTGTGATATAAATTAAATGTATAGCATTTTATAGTTAAATATATGAATTCTAGCAGGTGTGTGTATCACAAATTAAATTGTATAGCATTTTATAACTACAAATATGATCCGTGAAATCCATGTACGATGTGTCGAACAATAAATATACAAAGTAATAGCTACAATTATAGTTGAATTCCATACATGTAATTTTATCCATTTGTATTAGTTATTATAAGCACTATTAGATTAACGATTTTACGTGGCTCCATAAACATGAAACAATTCCAAACATGACACGCAGAATTTAAATGAAAATGTTTTTTCATAAGTTATTAATTTCTACATTTCTCTATTAAAACTGTTCCAAGTTTATGACATCCATGCTAATATTTATTTATCCACGCTTAAATCTAGGAATACTAATTATAGCAATTAATTTGATCATTCCAAACTGATGATAAAATTAGAAAATAGCTTTGATTAATTATTTGAAGACTGTTTTTATTATCCAAATGGTAAGCAAACTAACTAGCAAATATATTACTGGCATTGCAAAGTTAAATATCAATCAATACTATATTTTTTATTAAAATTATAAACGGAAATATTAAACTATGTTAATAACTTTAACATTTTACTTTAATTTAAACTTCTTTTTTAAAAAGCAAATTTTCATATTTATAAAACTTCTGTAATTAAAATACTTATTTAATTTTTCCAAATTGTAGAATAATAAATATTTTAAAACATACCAAAATCTTGCAATTAATTCTGCTTTTAAACTGGAAAGCTCCGACATATTTCAAATGTAATATTGGAAAATTATTATTAGCGATTTGATCCACCTGGCTAGCCGACTTGAACAGACTTTTAAATTTACCAATTCATCTTATTATTAAATACCACTATGTTATTTTTACGTTTATAAAAAACTTTGTGGTAATCCGTTTACTTGTTAACTATTTTAAAATAAGCTTATCATATTTACACCGTTTGCCTTTTACCATTTTCTTTTCTTTCTCCCCCCAAAAACAACACTATCAGATGATCTTTTTTTTTAATTCGCGCTCCTTTCTTTTTTACATTGAAACGCATACGTAATTACTGTATTTATTTTTAATAATTAAATTTAGTTGAACAAATGGTTTTTTTTAATTCAATGGAAATAATTTTTAAGACCATTTTAAACAAATAAAAATTATTATTATTTTTAATAATATTTTACCAAATTTAATGTGTTGTCAAAATTTTTAAAAAGTTAAACATTTTGATATGAATTAGTATATGGAAAGAAGCAATTTCAATTTATTAAAATAATATAGACAACAAGTAAGGCAAAATATTACCCATTCTCTCTAATAAATTATTTTGAATATAAGAGAGTAATCTGTTCAAAGTGCAAATCAAGCCAATCAAATCACCAAAAGAAGACAGAGAAATTTTTATACCAGTTACATCAATTATTATATTTTATACTAAAATATATGGTTACAATATATATATATATATATATATATATATATATATATATATATATATATATATATATATATATATATATATATATATCATCAACCATTATCAATCCACTGCAGGATGAAGGTCTCTCCAAGTTTAATCCATCTTCTCCGATCTTTAGCTTCTCTTTTCCACAACACCCCTGCACATTTTCTTATTTCATCCATCCATCTCACATGTGGTCTCTTTCTGGGTCTTTTACAATCTCTTGGAATGCAGTTTAAAATTTCAATTGTCCATCTATTATCATTTCTTCTAGAAATATGTCCAGCCTAACTCCATTTCAATCTTTTAATTGTTTCAATAAGGTCAGTAACACCTGTTTGTTGTCTTACCCATACATTGCATTTTCGATCTCTTCTTGTTACTCCCAACATACATCTCTCCATACTCCTTTGAGTGGTCTGAAGTCTCTGTATTGCTCTTCTATTAAGTGTCCAAGTCTCAGATCCATAAGTAAGAACTGGTAAAACACATTTGTTAAAAACCATTCTTTTCAAACACATAGGCATATTTCCTTTTAGTATCAAGTTATTTCTACCAAAAGCACTCCAACCAAGTTTAATTCTATGATTAATTTCCTCCATTATGTTTCCATCTGTATTAATAATCTGACCTAGGTATTTGTAACTGTTAACTTCTTCTAATTCTTCATAATCAATCTTTATTTTCATATTTTGAGCAAATCGATTAAACATTACTTTAGTCTTTTTAACATTTATCTTTAGTCCTACTTTTCTACTTTCATCTTCTAACTCCTGCAACATTTCCTGCAGCTCTGAAGCATTATTTGCAAAAACAACTACATCATCTGCAAAATCTAAATGACTTAAATACTCTCCATTTACTTTCATTCCTTTAGTTTCCCATTTTAATCCACAAAATACTTCTTGCAGCACTGCTTTAAAAAGTTTTGGAGATATGGAGTCACCTTGCCTTACACCTTTCTCAATGTTGATTTTTCCAGTATCATTATGTAATCTAATTGTTGCTGTTGCATTTTTATAAATATTCTTTAAAATATGACAATATCCTGGATCTATACCTTGATGATCCAATGCTTTAATCACAGAAGAAATGTGTATAGAATCGAATGCCTTTTCATAATCTACAAATCCAAAACATAATGACAACTCATATTCATTTGTCCTTTCTATGACTTCTCTCAATACCTGGATATGATCTATTGTACTAAAACCACTTTTAAATCCAGCTTGTTCTCTTGGTTGGTGGAAATCCAAAGTTCTCTGTAGACGAGTTGTAATTATCTTGGTAAAAATTTTATATAAAACTGATAAAAGGCTGACAGGTCTGTAATTTCTAATATCTTCTATATCACCTTTTTTAAATATTAATATTATTACTGCATTCTTCCAATCTTCCGGTACATCTTTATCATTTAGACATTTGGTATATAACTTTGCTAAAATTGTTTCTATTTCTTCACCTCCTTCTTTTAATATATCAATTATAATTCCATCATTTCCTGGAGCCTTTTCTTTCTTCATACATTTAATTGCATGTCACACTTCTTCATTTAAAATTCTGGGCAATTCAGAAGAAGTAATAGATATAGGAGGTACTTGTTCTTTATTACTATATAATTCTTGATAAAAATCTTCTACCAATTTCGTGATGTCATCTCTCTTTTTAGTAATAATTCCATCTTTTTTTCTTATTGCAGATATAAATTTCCTACCAATACCAAAATGTTGTTTAACATTCTTGAGACTTTTATTTTCTTTTACAGCTTTCCTTGCTATTTCACAGTTATACTTTCTTATATCATTTTCAACTTTTTTCCGTACCATTTTACAAAATTCGAGATATTCAATTCTTTTTAATACATCATTTTTGTATATCTTCATATTCCTTCTTTTCTTCATAAATTCTCTAGTCTCAGTAGAAATTTTATTAGTCAATTGCTGCTTTTTTCTACCAGCTATCTCTGTTGCAGTTTTTAAAAATGTATCAGTTATTTTCATATTAATTTCATTCAAATCTGAATCATGTTCAAAATCTCCTAACACTTGAAACCTATTTGTAAGTTCTAATTTAAATTCATTAGAATGTTTCTGAAGATTAGGAACATCAACTGTAAATATTGTTTTTCTCAATAATTTTTGTCTCTCTAGTTTTACATTAACACGTAACTTACACCTTACTAATCGATGATCACTTCCTGTGTTAAATTTATTAAGAACATTACAATCTTGAAATATGTATTTCCTGTTAGTCAAAATATAATCCAATTCTGCTGTACCTTCATTTGGATGCTTCCATGTCCATTTCCTTTTAACATTTTTCTCAAAAAATGAATTCATAATATAAAGTTTTTCTTTTTCTGCAAACTCCACAAGTCTATGTCCTCTCTCATTTCTATTACCATAACCAAAATTACCTACAGCAATTTCATCTTTCATTTGTCTACCAATTCTAGCATTAAAGTCTCCCATAACAATTTTAAAATGTTGTTTACTCTGATCAAAAGCCTTTTATACATCCATATAAAAATCTTCTACTACTTCATCACTATGAGAACTTGTTGGGGCATAAACCTGAATTATCTGCATTTGGTATCTGCTATTAAGTTGTATAACTAATCTTGCAACTCTGTCCGATACACCATCAATCTCCACAATATTGTTCTTCCACTTTTTATTTATAATGAATCCTACTCCACTTGTATTTCCAATATGTGTGCCTTTATAATAGAGTATATGTCCACTTTTTAAATCAATTGTTTCTTCACCTTTTCTTCTAACTTCACAAAGTCCAATAATGTCCCATTTAATATAAGACAATTCTTCTTCTAATTCTTGCAATCTTCCTTCACTTGAAAGTGATCTGCAGTTGTAAGTACCTAAATAAAAAGTCATCATCAAATGGCAGCCTGGGTCCACAATCAGGGGATTCTTAGCACCCTCCGCCTTCGGCCACCAACCGCTGCCTTGGTTGGTGACTTTACAGCCTCCTGGGAATAAGGGCCATGCTTTATTTTTGTCTGTCATAATTGTATATATGTATTGGAAAAATATTTATCATTTACACAAACATTCATTCTGCCTTATCAGGCACTGAGAAGAAAGACCATGGTGTTTCTCGATCTTAAACTCAGAGGTAAAAAGCCAATAAACTCACCACACTGGCTAATGCATGTTGGTGAGCAGCCCATCCATGTTTGTATACTATATGAATAATCACATAGTAATAACAGCTGCAATGACAAGAACGTATGGAGTGGACATTAGGAATTTGCCCTGCTCGGTTCCTTTAATGCCTCCCATGCTTGCTCATAACTGTTGTCAAAATAGGCAAAACTCTCTCCATACAGTAGTGCCACTCAAAGTAAACAGAGTAATCAATGGATGCTAGAAGGCTTGTGCATAAAATTCCCATCTAATGCCTACTCATCCAAAATCCTCAAACTAGTTTCTGGCTTGTGCCCTTCGTCAGTAAGACTGTCTTTAAGTTAAAACTCCAAATATATCACAATATAAATAAAGCAGCATAATTGGCATAAATATAAGGATTTGGCCAAATCTCTAAGAAACATGTATATAATATAGTCTGATGTAAAGTTTGATTATTTACTGGTTAGCTAATGATTATTCTTTTGTTCAATCAGAACTACAAACAGAATTTATAAAAAGGATTGACCTGGAGACTTATTTATTTTCTTCATGTAAATACTGCAATAAATTATAGATTATAATAATAGTTGATTTATTAAATTTAATAAATTTATTCTTCTTTACTAATATTTTAATTTTATTATAAATAAAATGTAAACGAGTGTTTTAAATTTAATTTTAGATTGTTTCATTTATTTAATCTATTATCATAATAGAGTTCAATCTTATACTATGCTTAATAAAATATTATATTTATCCTTGAGATTAATGAATATTTGAATATTTAAATATATTTGGAAATTAATAAAATACCCTTTTGATTCCAAAATATATTATTCAAACTGCTTTTATAACTACTAACAATTATAGATGCAGTGGTAATTGAAAAAAATATATTGTCCGTCAATCTTGACATTATAAAGATTGGCAAAGATTTTCTTCTTTCTTATTTATATTAGAGATTGTAATAGATTTCTACCATATACTTTTATATAATTAAAATATACAAACAACGAGTGTTTTTAATATTTCAATTGCATTTTTTACTTATATTACAGTCTCGAAAATAAAGCGTTTAAAATTACGTTATATTGTTATATATACCGTTATATAATTTGACACTTCAATTTGTAGGGCATAATAAAGCCTTTCTCTCACCATAGCTAGTTATATACTATAATATACACATTTTTATATTTGTGTACTATATATATATATATATATATCTTTTTAATTTTATTTTATTATAATTTGTTACTTTTTAAATATTATATAAGATATAATTTAATTAATAATTCAAACTAGAAATAATTTATAAATATGTTTAAAATACAAAACTTATATTTATTGAATATTATATTTTTTAATATAATTATATTTGTTTAAAAAGAAACACTATCAAATTTAAACTTACTAGCAGGACCTTAATTTTCACAATTAGATATTATTAAAGAAAACTGCATATAACTGGATAATATTATCCAATTCGTTTAAAAAACAATCGCAAAATATAACTACCACTTACTATATGCACGTTAAAAATTAAAAAAAAAACATTCATGGCTACAAATTATCAAAATAATTATGACAAACAAAGTAAAAACTCGCAATAATAAATATCTCATTTGAAAACAAAGCCTTTGTAAACAAAAGTAATATTTAATCAGTTAAAAGGTTTTATGGATAAACTTTTTAATAGATTGATATTTCATCTAATGGATAATCAAACATTGAAATTGTAAAAAATAAATAAAAATTCCTAAAATAATCCATAAAACTATTTTCTCATTAACCTTTTTGATGAGTATAAGAAAGTCTTTTTTTTTTTAAAAAAAAATGATTTGAATGGATTTTATGAGTGGAGTTGATGTTATACTGATTTCTATTTTGAAAATTATGAGACACTATAATAGTGATTTATCAAGTTCATTTAATCACAACACACTTTGTTAATATGTGCTCTATAAATGAACATGAGATATACATAGGATCACTTTTATAAAAAAGACAGTGATAAGTATTTCACATTGACTTATCCAATGAGGCATATCATGGGTACTGTGTCCATTAATTTTAGTTTTAACATTTCATTTCCACAAGTTTATAGAATATCTTTATTATCTATAAATCTTTTATATTTAATGATTTCAAAATATTTAGCTACTTTTATGTACAATGTTTTATTATAAACTGGCAATATGTATATTTATCATTTCAAATTATAAGATAAATTAAAATGTAGTTATGAACAATTTTTCTATTATATATTTTAGCAAGTGGAGTTTCAACTATTCTTAAAATAAGATGATACGACATGCATATATTGTACTATCTCATAAATTATATTTAGTATCTGATGTTTCATACTTGCTTTGATAGACCTGACTAATTATCACATTGCTTAAAAATGAAGGAGAAAAATATCCTGCTATGACTGTAAATTTATTTCATAAATCATTCAACTTGACTTAGGTTTTATGATTATTTTTTTTCTTGTATTTTGTCCAATTATGAGAAAAGTCACATAGTATATTGGAGACAATTGGTATTAACAGTGTAACTTAGAATTAAAGGTACTTTTTGTTATTGCCCTTATTATTAAAATTTATGCTCAAATCAAGAAGAAGTTTTGAATAATTAAATTATTATACTAATAACTTTTTCTTCATAATTTTTATTTCCTGATCCCACAATTCTAATTGAAAATGCTAGAAACTTTTAAATATATATTCAATATCTATCTAATCTCAGAAAGATAAATTCATTATCTGTCAATTAATTATTGTATCTTTCTTTATAAAGGTTTAATAAAAATCAAAATTATAATTATAAATATAAAATAATATGACATTATCAGTTTATGCCTAAGTTGCATTTGATATTACAAATAAGATACACAGTCAAGTAATTGAAAGGTTATATACTAAGCATATATTGGAATATTGAATTGAATACAAGTATATATTTTAATTTATCAAAAAAATATTGTTTATCACAATTTTGAAAGCTTTTGGATTTTGACTTCATTAATACCATTAATAGTTTTATGTATCAGTAAGGTGTTAGTACTTTTCTCAAGATCTATGAATCACATCAATCTCTATTACTTCTGGTGTTCACTCTTCCTATAGCTTTCTAGCAATGCATCTTACAACTTTCTCTTTACTATTAATCTAAACTGCTAAGTGAAAACCAAAAATAATGTCCTTATTAATTTACTTAAAGTCAACAACAATAATTAGTAATAGAAATAATGTATGCCCAAATTTTTCCTTTAAGCTATAAATATTATGATTTTTTTGTCTTTATAATATTTTAAATTATATTAATAGATTTATCTAAAGAAATTTAGCAGCAGAAAACCCATGATTAATAACAACCCATGCTATCTTGAAAATGAAAATATTAATTCAAAGCATCTTACTAAATTTGTAAATATTAATAATACTTAAATTTGCAATGAAAAGCTATTTTAAATTAGCAATGTGCACATACATAATATGGACATGAATATCATACTTAAACAATCATAGTATAATTGTGTTTTTGTCACATGATATGCAGAAATACTTAATGAGAGACAATTACCTTAAAAATGATCTGTTATACCTTTTACCTAATTTAAAATTTATTACATTACATCTAATGTTGATATGATTAGTGACTTATCGTTGATTGTATATATTGTTTATTTGCTGCAATTTTTTAATATTTTAATTTTTTTTCTATTGTTGTCTTCTTAAGATCAATCTGACTGTTACAAGACATTTTCTTGCAATATTTTTATGTTTTAACAAAGTGTTATTTCAAGTTTGTAAGTTGATAGATAGATAGCGAAATGTTTATAAACAACAGCTGTTTTGAGAGGTTTTTTTTTTTTGCTTTTAGTGAAAGTACTACATTCCATAATACATTGTTAAAAAAATTATCTTAACATAAAAAAAGAACGACAAATCTATTTCAGGATAAAAATATTGCCTAGATCAAATTTTATAAAATGAGTAAAAATATTTATAAATAATGTCATATAATATACTTATTTAACATTTAAGAAGGCACCATCAATAAAATGATATAGGCATTAGTATATTCATTAGATTTTGATTTTCATTCTAAATATTCCAAAATGTCTGATACAGTTAACTTTTAAAAAGTTAAATAATCGGTAGATTTTTTATTGATGGTTTTGAAGATTTATCATTTTTATCAACTGTGTTAAAATTTAAACCTAATGATGTTTTAAAATATAAATCTACATGTAATTAAAAATGTGAGTTACACAGAGAATAAATACTAACAAAATGCTAATCAAATAATATGCATTATGTTATTTAATTGTCAATTTATTAGTATTTATTCTGAATGTTTTTAACTTATAATTATTATTAACCTATATAACAAGTTATATTTTTAACATAGTTTGACGACTTCAAAATTGTTAAGGTAAAATAAATAAATCAATTATTTATCAATAATTATTATTATTATTTTTATTTTTATTATTTTAGTATTTTCTTTATGAATTGATATATTAAAATACTGTTTAGATCGTGTATTTTTCTGTTAGACCATATTAAAATAGTGACTGGTTAAAAAACATTTCCTTTCTACATAGTCATAAAAAAGTCAGTTAAGTTTATTTATATTTAATTTATAACTATTTTAGTTTTAATTTATATACTTTCTTAACTGTGCTTGAACATTTTATTTATTATATTTTATTTATTTATTTTTTTCTTATGTTTTTCAGTAATGTAATTTAATATAATTAAACTTTAAATAAATCACCAACTCTGTTCTATATGTAAATATCCTACATGTATATAAATATTACACAGTATAAGAAAAATTAAATAAAATGCACTGGAATCTTAACAATTTAGTTTAAATTAGTCGCCATGAATCTAGCATACAGTACCGAAAGCACTTGGTGAATTAGTATTTATTTTTTATTTTAATTTTTTTTTACTCTGTGAATATTTATTTTCATGTTGTGTATTTATAATTAAACTATATACATAGTAGCATGTAAATTAAATTAAAAAAATATCATTAAAATATTTTATAAGTATTGTTCTTTAAGGCAATAAATCGAAGAGCCATGTAAGTTTTCTCTGATCTGAACATGCATAATGGTTTTCCAAATTCCTAATTATAGATTTTTTTTCTATTTTAGAAATATCATATTGTATAATAATATTGGATAATAAATAAAAATTGCATGTTAGTGTATTAGACAAAATAAAATAATGCAAATTAAATATACTAAAATATACTTTTGGAAAGCACTATAATAATAAACTGTGAATATCATGGATAACAAATAGAAAAATTCAAATATACAATATATTTTGTCAGATTATTATAAGATTAACATCAAAAAGAATCTATTACATTGTAAAACATAGTCTGAAATGTTTATTAGAATTAGTAAATATGATAAAATAATTTATCAAAAGATATATAACTAATCCAAATTAATACATACAATTATTTTCAAAGAAGTTAATAGAAATAAAAATGACTATTTAAATGGTTCTGCATTATTCTTGTTTGAGATTCTTTTAAACATTATTAAAAATGAGGATAAAAAATATTTTATACTTAAAAAATGGTAATGACACAAACTTTTTATGGCTTAATTTCTTAAAGTAGCAAAATAGTAATAGGTAATATTTTTATCATTTATTAATTTTACCAGATATTGCATATTTATATTTGTTTATAAATAGTTTAAATTTTTAATCTTTTTTATCTTCAAAAATTTCATATATCACAACATTCTTTTTTATTTTCTCATTCTGTATTATTATTATTATAACTTTTATTTCTTTTAAATTTTTAAATTAAAAATACCAGAGGTTATAAAAGCATATTGTGTTATATTGAATTTCTAACATTTTAAAATATTTATTTAAAAAAATATATTTAAATATTTTTTTAACATATTTTAATATTTCAAGTTATTTTTAATTAAAATAACTGCAATATATATATATATACCCAATCTCCAAAAAATACAAATTGAGATATATCTAAAAAAAATCTTTGTTCACAAGTTTGTTATTCGACCCCTTTTTAACCCATACAAGCCAAAAATAATCAAATGATTATTATAAATCACATGATATTTAAGAATTAAAGAAATAAATTGAGTTTTAATTAAAATCTTTAGTTTCTTACTCAATCATTCAATCACTGTTTTAAAGTACACAAGAATATAGGTAGATATTATAATAAATTATTACTTCTCTTTTAGTTATTATAATCATTCACAATATATATATATATATATATATATATATATATATATATATATAATATATATATATATATATATATATATATATATATATATAATAAAAAGTCAGATGCCATATGCATATATAATATTTTCTAATATTTATATATATATATATATATAACCCTTCCATTTAAATATAAATTTATAATATCATGAGATTACATTATTTAAAAATTAGACAATGTACTCCAGATAAAATTATTTTTAAGATGACTAAATATTTAACGTCATGCAATATTGCCGTGATTTTCAATTATTCAAAAACCTAATCATTTTTTTTTAAAGTGTGAATTAACATACTCACTGAAACTGATTAGGGAACTAAATATATAACACAGAATCTCTTCAAAGTTTATCAGGTTTTTAAATCTCTGTCTCATCTTTTAAAAATATAATAGTTTTAATTTTGAAATAAAATATTGATTAAATACTGAGGCATCACAGATACTACATATGTCAGAACATGAATAAGTTTGTTTAATAGTGGTTATTAGTCAATCATTGAGTTGCACTGTGGGTGTAAAATAAAAAAAAACATTTTAGCATTCCTGCAACACTTGTGACTAAAGGGATTTGTGGTGGGGGTACACACCAGAGTTAATTTGACTATGATTAATATAAAGTAGTTTGCATTGTTTATTTCTCCTTATATATGCAAATATTGTAAGTGGATGCTTAATTATTATCTGCATGTAGTTCTGATTATGCCTTCCCTGACCAGATAACATGATTTGCTGTTTACCATTGTATAGCTTGGCAAGTAACATTATATATTTTTAAAAGATATCATAGGATACATATATCAAAAGAAATATTGCATTTTTACAACAAAAATAATGCCACAAACATTTAGAAGATATTATACCTTGTTAAAATGAAAATCTAAAAATCAGTTACATTAGAATAACATAAGTGACTGTATACACATAGTAATTTTATCGGTAAGAATGCACATTACCACATAATCTGTAATAAAACATTTAGATAAGTTGTATTATACAATTTCATTAATATTTGTTCTTATTATTTGCAGAGGCAAAACTCTCCATACGGTAGTGCTACTCAGTGCAAGCCAGATTAATGAATGGATGCAGGAAGGTTTGTGCATAAAATCTATATCTAGTGCTTACTCATATGATATCCCCAGACTAATATCTAGCTTGTGGTTTTCATCAGTGAAGAGCCTTGGATCTGAGAGCACTGCATCTAGATCCAAGACTCCTTCCTGATGAAAACCACAAGCCAGAAACTAGTCTGGGGGTAACAGATAAATAGGCACTATATAGGGATTTTATACACAAACCTTCCTGCATAATTCCTCTGGCTTGTACTGAGTGGCACTAATGTATGGAGTTTGCCTCTGTGAAAAATAGCTTGTGTACACTTATAAAGTGGTGATCATGTGATATTTGATTCTTATTATTTATATTACATATAAAATTTATCTCAGCTCTAAGCAATTGCCATTAAATATTATTTATTTTATATGAGTGTAAAATTTATGTCAGCTCTATCATATTTTATTAACAATGTATTAGAAATAAAATTGTTACTTAATACTTTATTTTACTCTTGCCCATTTATATGATTTCACATTTCTCAGGAAAGATAATGTTAGTCAATGTGTTTGAAAATTTTCAGTTTTTCTTATTATTTCTTTGTTGCTCTTTGTTTATTAGTCACTATACAAATTTTGTTATTAACATAATAAAACTACTTAATTGTTTACTATTCTGGCACAATGTCTCATTCCATAAATTGGTTTTGTATTCAAATATATTGTCAGATTGAACACAGCATCTACTGTTCAGATAATATCAGAGATGTTGATAGAATTGTAGAATTGAGATCTGTCTTGTTTCTACTCATTACTAGCTTTTCATTAATATAGGATACTGCTCTGATGCCCTTCTCCTTACTATCCCTTTTTAAATTAAGTAACCAGTGTTGAGTGAATTTGGTGCTGACAATAAAAAAGTGATTATCAGAAAATGATGATAAAATGGAGATATAACACATGTTTATAGTGAATGTAAAGTAGCTATGGAAGAAATAGCCACTTGCATGACAATTATCTTTAATTCTAGTAGTTATTTGGTAATTAGCAACAAAAAGTGATTATCTTTCCTTTCTCTGCCCTTTGAATGTAATAAATATTAATGTGAAAAAATACTCATATAGAATTTAAATATAATTAATAATATTTATTATATCAAATATACTTTTAATGCTTTCATGCAATATTCATGGTCAGTCTAATAAAAATATTATTTTTTTGCTGACTTAAATGTCAGTGTTTTAGGTTCATGGCATATTTTGTGTAACGAACCATACATCTTTTATTTAACATTTGTAATAATTTCCCTCTTCACATGTAACTTTAACAGCACTCAGATCATATTATGGCCATGTTCTCTCTAATGATTATGAAAGATGAATATATTAAATGTTTCATGGTTAATCTTAGAATTTTTATATATTAATGAGTGTTGAGTCTTTCCAGCTATAATTTGCCCTGGTCTCATCATAATATACACAGTCTTCTAGGCTGCATTTAAAAGCATAGACAATGTTGGGATGGTAATATTGTTAAAATGTTGTCCTTTGTATTGTTAAGGAGCTTGTTTAAATTTATGGGAGTTCTAAATCAATTATTAAATTTATCTGAGCATATTTGTATTATTTTATTATCTATAAGTAATAAATATGGTACAGAAATCCAACTTTCATTATACAATCAGCCAAATTTATTAATTATTTTGATTTTGAATTGTTCTTTATATCTATAAATGTGCATTTTGTAATAACATGCTTTTATCAAGTCACTATGAATGTTCTCTGTCTATTCACTTCATATTCACATAATTGCAATATAAAAAGTTTTTAAGCCCTGCAAATTTATGAGACATAGGTACTTTAGATTTTATATGTATGTATCCTTTAATATGATGAAGGAATTTATAACTACTTTAATTTTGAGTGCATTGTGGGTCTGCTTTCATTTAATCCAGATAAGTGAGTATGTATGGATAAACTTAGCCCTTACATTGGCATTATATATAGTGCAATAACAGTAAGTGTAGTAGGAAAAGATCATTATTGTGTATATATTTTCCAAGTTCATCCATGTAAGATTTTCATTACAAATATGAGAATATTTTCAGTTTGATCACACAACCCATCAACTGGATGATGAATAGAATACTATAAAGATGACTGTTTACTGTATATATTAATTATAACAATGATAAAGCTCTATCAAAGAAAAACAGGAATATAAAATTGAAAATTAAATGTCATTAATTCTGCAGTATAAATGTGTTTTTTTGTTTTTTTTTTATTTAAAAAATTCTTCGGAATAAGAAGAATTTGGTCTTTTGCTTATTTCAATGGCTTCTCTGAGGTAACATTTGAGAGTGTTACATTTAGATACGATTATGATATTAAAGAAATTAATAATGTGACCTGAATTTGTAGCATGAAGTGAAGGTATTGATGATGTTAACTATTGTTTAATTTCATTATCTTGTTTTATTTTATAGTACTATTCTCAATGGCTTCTCTGATCTTACATTTGTGGAAAGGGGCACATTTTAATAAGATCCTGGTGTTAGAAAAATAATATTGTTATCTGAATCAATAGCATGACTGAGAGTGCTAATAATGATATCTGTTACTTAACTGCATTAGCATATGAAATCTAAATAATTAGCATGTAAATTGCTAATGCAGTTAGACAACAGTCATTATCATTATCATTCTCAATTTATGCTATTGATAAAGGCCACCATATTGATATTTTAATATAAGAATTCTATTAGGATATGGTACTTTCTATCAATGTAATATCAGAGAAGCCATTGGGATATTCAAAAGACCAAATTGTTTCAACAATCATGATAACACATGCAAACTTTTTCCTATTTGAAAAATTAAAGAGTTTCTAACTATTATTTTATTTTTCAATACTTTATACCTCATTTTTCTATGTGTGGAAATTAAATATTTTTTATAAATCAATGTTTATCTATAACAATCTTCATAGTATTTTATTCTTCACCTAGTTGTGAGATGTGGTATGAAACTGTAATAAAAATCAAACACAGATGAACTCCAGAACCCATACTATTTATATCTTTAACCCATGAAAACATTTGTAACTATATCAAATCACCTCCAACATTAAAATAATGAACTATTTAAGATTGTTATTTATTTAAATTTCATGATTTTTGTTGAAATTAGTTTATGTTTTAATATTTACGATCTAATAGTATACACTTTCAAAGAGGTACTTTTTGGACTAGCTAGTTTGAAATACAGAGTCTTACATATTTATTCATTGATGGCATAATGAATTTCTTAATGTTGGAGGTGATTTAATATTTGGATATTTATTTCAGTATAGTATTATGCATGGAATTATTTTGTATCAATATGTATATATCAGAAATATAATTGGAGAACAACCAATTAATTTAGATTTTGGTTATAAAATTTGTTGTTTTAATCATGATGGATTTTACTTCCAACAATCAGAATTTAAATTATTAATAAACATTTTGACTAACTTAAATTGTTACAATGTTAAATTATTTTGATAAAGTATCTTTGTATAACAATGTCATATACCTCTCAGGAATTTGCTTGATAAATGTTTTTAGAAAAATTCAAAACTTATTTAAAATTTTCATATACATTCAACATTCAATGATAGCACACAGATCAGATATAACACTAATGTTTTCAGCAATATTATTTTTATATTTTAGTTGGATAGAACATCAACTTAAGTTTAGTATTCATGAATCTACATATTTCAAGTTAAATTCCTACACTAATAGTGTCACTAATCAGACTATAATAGCATAAAGGAGTTAATGATGTTGGAAGTATCATTTGTTCTATTACTAATAATTGAGTGTATTTTATTATGTTTAAATTGAGTTTAAACTTTTGTATAGATATTTCCAAATTAATTCTTGATTTTGGAAATAGATCAATATATATACAAGTAAAATGTCATTCTCATTTGCTTTAAAACAAACATTGTGCATAAAATATTTTCAGCCATTTGTACTTAGATAAAATAATGTTTGTTTCATGTAGATAATTATATGCAAAAATGTATTCAAGATGTTTAAAATCTGTGAAGTTAGCAATTTTTACTTAGTGCATTTTCAATTAAGTTATGAATCATAAGAATAGAAACATACAGAGGGGAGAAGTTTGCTGTGTTTATTAAAGAAACATAAATTAGTGATTAGCATAATTTAATGAATAATTATCAGGTTAAGTAGGCCATTTTTAAAAAAGGAGAATGCAGTAGTATTTCTTGTTAATTGCATTCTTATCTTTCATGATGTGCTGAGCTTCTTTCAGTTTGTGCTTAGAGTCATTGTGCTCTAGGCATACAATGGTGGCAGATGTAGGATCAAAGAGGTGTCTGGAAGTGGATTGGTGTTGATAAAAATTGATTTTGTATTTAGTTGGGTTTGAGCATGGTTGTATATTCATTGGTGTTGTGCTAATTGGGTAGACAAGTTGGATTTTGATTCAACATAATATATGACATGGCAGTTGGTGTGAGAGCATGTGACCTTGTATATGATTTGTGATTTCTCTTTTGGGGGGAGAATGGATTTTTTGTGATAAATTCAGTTCAGTGAGGGAATAGTGCATAGAGCAATTTGGTGAGTTGCAGAGCAAATTTAATAATGTGATAAGTAAGTATAGGAATGTATGGCAATGAAGACCAGGGTTTTTTATTAGATACTGGGTTGGGTGTCAAAGATTAAAATAAAAATTATTTAACTCTGAATTAAGATTTTGTTTTTGTAATCAATATTGCATAAGTCTACTTGATTAGTACAACACCAGTATATATACAACTGTTCTCATACCCAAATGGATACCAAATCAATTTTTTATAAACACCAATCCACATCCAGTCACCTCTTTGATTCTACATATGCCACCATTATATGCCTAGTGTGCAATGACATCAAGCATAAACTGAAAAAGGTGTGTTATATCATGAGAGATATGAACACAGTTAACAAGAAAGACTCTTGCAATATCCATTCTAAAAATAGCCTACATAAACTAATTAAACATTCAGTTATGCTAATTATCCATTCATGTTTTTAATAAACCCTGAAATATTATCCCCTTTGTCAGTTGCCATGACTAATATGACTTAGTCAAAAGTACAAATGTCATGTGTATATACATCCACATGACATTTCTTGGAGATAATGCAAACCAAAATTTTTAATGTTTATTTTAATAAATGACTTTTTAATTGATTTAAATTAGATTATAAACAGTGTAACAATCTTATTTTAATATGTATTTATAACTTGACAAAAGCTTTAAATATAATTTTATTTGTGTACATGTATTTTTTTTTATTTGATCCTATTAATTGTATTTTTATGAATTGCAAAGAATTTTATATTTGATATAGATAACTTCATTTAAAGTAATGCTTCTATTGACCAAAATTTATTTGGTTTTATTAATACAAACGTAAGTCCGTTAATCCATCAGCCTTGATTTATAAGCTTTCTTGAATTTGCAATTTTTTTAAATAAAACATAGTAAAAAAAAAAAAAAAATTTATTTAACCCACCATCCACTATTATAAATTTTTCATGTCTCTAAAACTTTTAATTTTTTAAGTAATAACTAGTAATTTAAATGCTATGTATGTGTGCTATGAACATTCACTTTTATATAACAGAAAAAACATTCAATAAATATAAGGGTTACTAATTTGTTTTTACAACTTTTATTTTAAATAAAATTTATTATTAAAAAATATAAAGTGTTATAATGTTCTTGTATATTGATTTAAAAATAAAGAAATCCTCCACTCAAGCGCTAAAATATTTTCAATTTTATTTGCATTAGTAAAATAATATTTTTTATATAAAAACCTGCTTATAGAAAGTGAAAATAGAAGCATGATTAATATATTAATTAGATTTAATAAATTATGAACATTTATTTAAATGTTTTTTTATCATTTATATTAATATGTTATTTATTTAATATGTTGTTTTTTTTTTAATTTTTAATAAGCATTTTTTTAAAGATGATATAAATTATTTTAAATAAATTCTAAATTAATCGAAAATAATAATAAAAAAATCTACTAGCTAGAAATCTTCCTCACAATTTTGTTTGGATGATAAAAATTATTGATATACGAACAATTAAATTAATAGCATTTTATCAATATAAGTTTGATTTTAATGCCTAAATGCATGTCTTATCTTTTAATAACATAATACAATTTTATTATATTATAAACTAAATAAAGAAACAAAATATGTCAATTTAAAGCTTAAGAAAATTCTAAACTTTTAGAAGTAAAAGCTTTCAATTGTCAAATTTATAGAAATAATAAAACAAATGTGAACATAATCAATAACTATAATGTGTAATGTCAACATGTTTAAAAAATAAACTGAAACTTCAAAAAACTATCCTTTTATATATTCAACTGAAAACAGAAAATGTTGCAAACTTTGAGCATTGATAAAACATAAAGCATATGTTTTTAATATTTTAAATAAAATTTGTGATGAAAATAAATAATATACAATGTGTTATTTTAAAATCTATTCAATATGTCAATAATAACATTGTTGTTGTCAATAAAAAAAAAAATGTTTTGTGAGACCATATCAAAAATTTTTGGGTTTTGAAAGTTGTCTCTATAATAAAAGAAAATGAATAAAAAGCAATTATTATAATAGAAAATATTGATAAATCACAAAAACTGTCATTAATATAATATATGATTTTTTTAATCTTTTAAATTCTAAACATTTATTAAATGTTGTCAGTAATTTTATGGCGAAATACTGACTAGAAATATTTATGAATAAATAAAAATCTACTAAAATAATTCTAAATTTAAAAAATAATAATTCAAATTATAATTTAATTTTTTTTTTTAATTTCTTTTTTATTTCTTTTATTTTGAAATTAAAATATTTGGTATAACAAAAAAGTGCTTAACTTGTTTCTTTTCCTTAGTTGTCCTTAACATTAAATACAAAACTTTTACTATTTATAAAAGACCTCAGTTCACTGATAGATGGTTAGGTAAATGCATGTAAAGGGTTGCAGTTATTAATATTTTTTGGTAATACGATTTGATTTGATTTTGTTTTTTGATTGAATACTGAAAAAATATATATAATGTAATTTTAAATGTTTTTACAGTAATTTAAAGTAACTTAAAAAAGTAGCTTTCTTTTTTATGTTGTTTAAATTTACTTTGATTTCAGTAACCTATATAAAAAAATTTCAATTTGATCGAGATAAATTTCTTTTTTCCTCAATTAAATTTAAAGTAAACAGAGTTAAATTTACAAACTCATATATATATATATATATATATATATATGAGTTTGTAAATTTATTATACATTTATATATATATATATATATATATATATATATATATATATATATATAAATGTATAATAAAAGATTCTAACAGAGTATATATTTATTTCAGTATATCCGCAATACTTTCAGCATGTTAGCGTTCTATTCATAGTTATAAATTTATAATACTTTAATATTAAATGACATTTAAAACATCTATTAATTACTTTTTGAATATTCTTGGCTCTCAGATTCATTATGTGGTTTTTTTCTTTTTTGTGAAATAAAACATGTTTTTCTTTATATCATTATTTTCTTTGCAAATTTTTTTTACAATATCTGGATCAGACCCATGTTCATTTTTATTATATAATTATAAATTACTACTCAATTTATAAAATTTATTTTTGTATTTCCATAATTAAATGAATATTGCATCATTCACATTCTTAATTCTTTTTTTGCTTCCTTATTGCAGACATATTTGCAATTTCCTCTTCTGTCATTGCAATAAATAGTCAAGGCATTCTGTCAATATATATATGTCTGATAAATAAGTTAAATGTTTTGTTTACAATAAATAGTCAAGGCATTCTGTCAATATATATATGTCTGATAAATAAGTTAAATGTTTTGTTTACAACAAAAACATAGTAATTAATAAAGTAAATAAGAAAATAAATGATTGCAACTAATTAATTTAACAGTCATAAGATAATCTTCATAATATGATTTCAATTACTTCAAAGTTATTAAATTTAATAATTATTATGGATTTTAAGATGCTAGGGCTATATATGTTATATTTTATCAGAGAATCTTTATAAGAATCAAAGATAAACTTCAGGAGACAATAAATTATTTACTTATTTCATGATTTTTGGAAGCTTAATTATTAATGAATTATCATAAAGAAGCTCAAAAAAATTTCAATCAGAAGATAGAAACAACATTAGTTTTTTTACTCTCTTTCAATTGTGACATTGATTTTTCAGTCATTAACCATGTAGTTTATATTTTGTCCAAATTTATCTTGATAAGTGTCTAGTAAATTTTATTTATGAAGCAGAAATAAGCAATGGCCATGAGTTGTCCTGAATCTGTTGGCAAAACTAGAGTTGCATCAAGAAAAAAATGGCTTTATTGTTATATCATGTAAAGGAAATATACTTAGAACATTATATGAATTTCACTTTTTTACACTATAATTATTTGATTACAGATTCATAGTATAATATTAAAAAAAAATCTTAATTTGAGGTGAGTATTAGATGGTGAAATTGAATCTGAGTTATTGACAATTCCAATATGCTTAACAGTTTTTTGTACATTTTCTGTAGAGCTACTGATATCTAATAAAAAAATACACAAAAAATAGAAGAAAAAATGAAAACAGTGGTACATTAGAAATATTTGTCCTGGTAATACTTAATTGAGCATACAAAAGTTTAGTATGGAAACTTTTCTTCAAACAAGAATAAAACTCACTAGTTATTCTAGCAGTCCTTAACCAAGTAATGTCAGTTAGCTTCCTAAATAGGTTATTCCTAAAAAATAATTTTGATCTAATCTTAGCTAAATGAGAAAAATAAATTAGGTTATGATCCAACATTATTTTTAAATAACATGACATAGAATTGCATTTCGGATTTGTATTGCAAAATGTTATATTCAGATTAAAAGAAGGTTCACTGTTTTTTAGATAAAAAAATTAATATAATGTCTTCATTAGATTTGGAATAAGACCAAGTTTTTTTAAAAATCTATCAATCTTTTTATATCTTTATTGAGAGATTTTTCTATTTCAGAAAACCATTAGTGTAAAGAAATTTTCTGGATTCTGTTTTATTAATATTACTAACAAATATATTAAATAAAGGACATTAATAGTTACAACCCTGAGGAAGACAACTTTCTAAAATATTGTATCTACTATAATTATTATTTAGAGTAACTTGTTTTTTTTTTTGCTATTGAAGAATATTTGTCAAATAAATGAATGGTTTATCTGCATTTATGAATCTTAAAAGCTCTAACAAGAAAACATTTTTGTACAGAATCATAAGCTGAGATTAGATTAGTAAAGGTCACATCAGGTTTTAAATTATTCTGAATGCTCTTTTTCATATACATTCTAAAAGCAAAGTTTTTTCCCATCAATTTTTTGATCTATACTCAGTCTGTTTTTATAGATAGTTGTTTTTCAATTATTGGAAAAATTCTTGCTAATATTGTTTTACAAAAATCTTTTGGGGAAGATCTAAATGATACTATGGTGGTATTTTTTGGATCATTATTATTTTTATTTATTTTTACAATTATTATATCATTGATTTTATGTGAAATTTTTAGAATTTTTTTAAATGTAAAATGTTTTTGAATAATTTTACTAATTATGTTCTTGCTTTAGTTCCTAACTTTTTATGAAACTCTTGGAAATACATTAATTGATTTTTGGGCTTTTGTGGCTTAATATAATTCAAGAAATATTAACTTCATCAATATTTATAAGTTTTTATTATATTAATATTAATGGAAAATTGTTATGAGACTCACATTTTTCTCGTCTAATATTATGGATTTAGATATCATTCATATAAAAAGTTTAGAACCTCATTAGCAACAAGAAGAGTAGCATTCTTTAAGATTTTGTAACAATAATCAAGTTTTACAACTAAATCTTGTAATGTTTTTATCCATGGTCTTTCTCTACTTTTCTCTTTGGCATGATTGAATGATTTTACACATTTGTCAGCAGTTTCTAGATATCAATTAGATAAATATGGCTATAAAAATCATTGATGTTTTTTTCCATCCTGGAATGAAGTGCTTTCAACAGCAACAAGGATGGACTCTATCACTTATTATTGTGACTTAGTTAAACTTATGATAACAAAAGTAATTTATTTTCAAAATATCAAATACATCAACATCAGTTATCTTTTTTTTTAAATTCCATTTTAAAATAAAATAAGTATTAGCTATGATATTGTGGAATTCAATACTGATTAGACTTGGTTTAAGTTTGAGTTATCTTAAAAAAATTATACAATGTTACATAAAACAATTTATAACAAATTAAAACAAAAATCAGAAGTTGTTTCTTCTCTCCAGTTTCCTGAAAGAAATATGCATTCTTGCCTCACATTGAAAATTTTAAATCTATACACTGTAAAATTTGACATTGAGCTTCATCCTTATTTATATATCTATAAAAAGTACTATGAGGACTGAAATCATCCTGTACATTTAAAAGGTGCAGGAATATTTGGAAAAAAAGAGTAGGAATGTTTTGTATTGAGAAGTTTGTAAATATTGCATGCATAACAAATAAATAAATAAATATTAATTGTGATTTCAATATCATTTTAACTATTATTAATTGAAAATATTTGCTCTATAAGATTGGTTGAAACATTAGTAGGCATGTCATGTTCAAAATGCATTTAGCAATAATCAATATAAATCCAGAAAAGAATGATTATTATTTTTCTGAAATACAACTATATCAATTTCATTCTGAATAAGAAATTTGTAAATCTTAATTTTTAATTTTGACTTATTTTCAGTGTTATGCTCAAGTAATTTATTATATTTCTAGTTTAACAGAAGGTCACTTTGTAGAGATTATACTTCACACTTGATGTATTCCATGGTTGCTACCATCATGTAGTTATTTTTTATTTTGAAAAAGTAGTACTCTCACCTCTGTCTTCCTGGAATAGCTATCTTACATAATAATTTCAAGTTCAGCTTAATATTTCTGTTGTGAAAATTTATAATTTTTTGTCTTTTGCCAGGTATTTAACAAACAGAAGTCCGGTTTATATGTAGAGATTATTTCCTTTGCATGCTAATGCATACCACTAGTAGGATATTATATAAGAAAGTAACCATTTATTCACCTCAAAAGCAATTAATGCATACATCTTGTAGGATAAGATATGAAAAGATAGTCAACTATTCACCTCAAAAGCAAATAAATTTTAACATTTATTTTTCTTTCACTATATGACTCTTATACTACATAGTTGCTGACAAATTTAAAAGTGACATCAAAATTAATAAAAGTTACTAATGAGTTATAGTTTTAACTTAAATATATTATGCATATTTAGATTAGTGTCTGAATTGATAGCCACCTCATATTTATAGATTAATATGTGATATTAAGACTAGAAAATTTATTTTTTGATCAGCTTATTATGAAGGGTGTGTGTCCATGCTCTCATCTATGATTAATTTATTATTTTGATAAATTAATGATTTATTAATATGTAAAATATAAGAAAAATTCAAGTTTATAAAAATTATAACTAGTTTTGTCATTTTTAATAAAATAGAATAGAATACATACAAATGTTAATAATTTCTATTTTATACTTGGAAAGATTAAATATTATCATGGATATGTACTTCCATGCTCAGAATTTATCTTATTGAAAACAATTAATACAAATCAGGAATGATATAAACATTCATATTGAGAAATTCTATGACAACAAATATTCATAAATGTAAAATAATTCATTTCTTAAACTAAATTAAATCATAATGACTATATTATCTAATGGAAAATGGTTAATATTAATTACCTTCACATCAAAAGTTCATCATCATCATCATCATCATCATCATCATAATAATAATAATAATAATAATAATAATAATAATAATAATAATAATAATAATAATAATAATAATAATAATAATAATAATAATAATAATAATAATAATAATAATAATAATAATAATAATAATAATAATAATAATAATAATAATAATAATAATAAATTTTAGCCATTTATTTGACTTGCTTGTGTATATTAGATTAAAAAAAGATTACATATAATATAAAAATAATATATTATTTGATATGAAATCAAAGTTATGACTTACATACTATTTTACTATAACAATTTGATTATAATTACAATTCAATATTTTTTTTTTTTTCAGAAAATAAAACTTTGAATAAATATTATAACATAAAGGTTAATATATAATAGTACCTTTTTTTCCCCAACAAAATTATAAAAAGCATAATTTATGATTATTATTTCTCTATTTAAAATTTTATTTTCAATTAATATAATCCTTATTAAATGTGATTATAGTCTGTCATAGGATGTTGAACTGGGCAATATAACAATTGTCTATGACAAAAACAGTTTCAACATAAATATTGGGCACATTTTAGCATGATTTTAAATACATTTTGTGTTTTTTCATGTAATTTCTATTGATCATTTTAAAATATTTTCATGACTCATATAATTCTTTCCTTTAACATTACAGTATTGAATAAATTGAAGAAAACATATCAAGTTTAAAACATATTTTTCCCCTATGAAGGTAATAGTTGGTTTTTAACTGATAATTTAAATACATAGAATTCTGTAATATTTTACAGAAGTAAAAATACTAATAGTCTGACTATGGATTCAACTGAACATTTGATTTAATCCAGATAATTAAATACAAAATAATAATTATAAAAATATATGTAAGAAAATTGAGGTAACTTTATAATAACCATTTTTAATTATATTTACTCAAGTAATACCATATATATATATATATATATATATATATATATATATATATATATATATATATATATATATATATATATATATATATATATATATATATATATATATATGTTAACTCATTTACTTAGTAGTAGTGATATCTATCACAGTTTGTGACTTCTTTATTCACTGCCTCTCATCATTGTATTTTCTTTTTATAATTTCTGCCTTTTTATTACTTATTTATAGGAAAAGTTACTTCAAATTTTTTTTTCATGTTATTTAAAATAAAAACCCTTTTAATATTATTACTTTTATTTTCCAATTTAACAAGCTAAAATAAAAAAAAAAGTATGTTTCTATACATTTTTGTTTAAAAACTTACAATCAAAATAATGAAACAAAGATAAAATGAAATTGCACAACATGTCTTCATTAGAATTTGTAGGTCATGGACAAAAGTTGATATTAGTGAATACATATAATTTGAAACAAAAAATGAGATTTGTCTTTTTTAAATCCTTAGTCATGACAGAAATTTATTCTAATAAATGTATAAATCACATTTTTGGATACTATACAACACTAAACTGATAATCAGGTATAAATAAAATAAAGCATTTTGTGTTTATTATTTCAAAATTTGCTATTACCTATAATTATTTCATAAAATTTACTTCTCTTACCGTTTTTATAAAAAATTATTACTATATTATTGTGATTTAGGTTTAATAAAGTTTATATTCAGCAAAGCATTAGTGTCAAATTAGACAGTTCTTTTTAAATCATAAAAGATATTAGATATTTCATTCATTCATTTTAATTTAGATAAGTAAAAAATATTTTATTATATATGTATTAGTAACATATTCTTTTTATATTTGTCATTTACTATAAAATTTAATGAAAAATTTAGCACAAGCTGCTTTAAAATATCAAAATTTTAAATAATAAATATGAAATTTATTTGTATAAATTATAAAAATGGGGACATTTTCAAGATGCTTTTTTTTGAAGAAGCTTCTGTTAATTCAATTTTTATACTAAATATTTTTAAGATGTTTTAAAATTAAGTTTGAAAATTTGGTACTTAATTCATTTAATAGTATGGGACTGGAACAAGTGACGTGCCTGTTTACAACAAAGTATTGTGCTACATGGATGCATACATTTATAAACTAATATCTTCTTTAAAAATTGCAATTGAATGTTTATTTCTCAGTAATTCATAAGTAAGTCAGGGATAGGAAGTAACACAGGTGGAGTTGTATCAACATTAAGTTCTAGAATCCATCACTATACAAGTGAATTAAGCAATATTGAGTCATGTGATTTATTATTGCTTGTAATACAAGTATGTTAATAATAGAAATAGAAATTTATTTGATTAAATAATGAGTAATACTAATTCTGATTAATAATATTTATAGTAGTTTAATGAATGTGCTACTGTAATAGAATATTTTATTTATTTATATATATATAATTACACGGATATTTTTAAATAAATAAAATTTAAAGCTACTACATCAATATATATATATATTGATACGAAGATTTACACGGGTTTCATATATAAAAGACATATTTTAACACGGATGAACCCGCAAAATATGTCTTATATATATACACCCATGCAATTATATACAATTGCTTACACATTTTAACAGATTTTTTATAACAGAAAAACCATTTCTACCACAAGTTGCTACTGTACTTAAATCTACTCAAAGAGACATTAGTCATTTTTATTTCTCCATTATTTATCTTATTGAAGCCTGCCAGAAGCATTCTTACTCAAGTACATTGTTGCAATCACATTTTTTTTGGGTTTTCGTTTGATTGGAAAGTTGTGCTTACATAAGAAAAGTTCTAGTCGCCTTAAAAATATATAGTAAAGAAATACTTATTATCGATGATTTTTTCGAGTATCTTTAAGTACAATCATTTCTTGTAATCAAAGTGCTTTTCAACTATACACAAGGAATTTTCCTAAATGTTTGTCTATATATAGCTAAGAATATAATATTATATAAATATATTAATCTTTAAATAATGTCTTAGAATTAGTTACCAGTAAATAATAATAAAGTTAAAATGGTAAAAGTAAAAAAAAAAAAAAAATCCCGCTATATACCCTTGCTAAACTTCTTTCAATTTAATTATCAATTTTTTGTGTTTATATCAGAAAATGTTAATATATATATATATATTATAACCTAAGGAAAGCCAAAACTATCGGAAAAATAAATAACCTCTTCTAAATAAACAGTAAATAAAAAATAAATAACCTCCAATAACATTGTAGATTTAAACGATTACACTTTGGCAAAGCTCAGTGAGACCTCATATATATATATATATATATATATATATATATAGCATACATATATATATATATATATATATATATATATGATGTATGCTATAGTAAAAAAACATAGGGGCAAAAATAATAATTACTAAACATTATAAATATTCTAATTCACAGTTAATAAATTTTAAAAGAACTCTCAACTCACTCTGTCAAAATATAAACACTTATTACTGAAAACACATCCCAAAGAGTAATTAGGTTATAACATATATTTTCTCAATAATATATTTGTATATCCTCTTCAACATATTAACATATCTTACCATCATTATGTTCACCACTTCATTGCAATGATCTGATTTACAATTCAAATCTCTTGATAAAGAATAATAATGTTTCTTAAGTTTGATTTATGCCACTTTATTTTTTAAAATAATTTATTTTCCTAAAAACATTTTTTTTGGTTATTAATTACAATAATATGACTTGAGAGTTCTTAATTACATATTTTCAATATTAAAAGTTTCACTTTTGTTTATTTCTGAATTACTAAACAATGAATGACATCCTAATGAAAATACGAGGAGACATACTCTTACTTTAAGATAATGTCTACTTAATTTAAAATAATAATAACAAATTTTAAAAGAAATTATTTTAATTAAAAAATACATAAAAACTCTTAATTTATAATAAAATAATAATCTCCTAGCATAGCATTTAAATATCAAGAGTGCATCAGGCATTTTATGGCCACTCAGGATATCCTATTAACAACTCATACCAACATTTTTTTATAGAGTTGAGATAAACAATTTAAGAATTACATTTATGATTGATAATAAAAAAGCAGATAATAATTTTATTGCAACAGCAGTCTTCTTTTAATAATCGCAATTGAATTATAGTGATCATTCAAGATGAATAAAAGTGAATAAATATGTTATTCATTAGATGCATTCTTCACATCTATAGATCATTATATCAAAATGATTACTATCTTTACTTTTATGTCCATGCATTCCTAATAACTACAATCAAATAAAATTGTATCATTGATTATATAATGTTAAGATTACTGAATAAATCATATGTAATTGAGATAATATTAAAACTACATGGAAATTTAACAATAAAATATAACATTTATTTAGACAATAAGGACAATAAATAAACACTTTTGAAAATCCACAGACTTAAAATGAGCTTTGTAAATGCAATGTTATATAATCTTACTGCATTGAAAAAATACACTTTCACTAAAATACACTTTCACTACTTTGCAGTTACAAATAAATTTATAAAATTGTCTAACTGATATAAGCTTTCTAAGATGGGTATTGTTACAAAAAGCTATACATATTTCCTCACTGATAAAAGCTTTTATTAATATAAGCATTATTACAATAAGTTCAACATTTTTGCATATCAATCATATTATAACATTGTCCCAGCAATGATTACATCTTAATACCAATGATATCTTACCAATTCAATAATGTCTCTATGCTTAAGATTATGTATATTGCCTATTAAAGCATATTACCACAATTTTAAAAATTTAAATGAAAGAAGTATCAGTTGTCTTGAATTGGTGGTCGAGAGGTCAGCAAGACTGCCTTGCACTTGCAGGCAGATTGACACTCAAGAACCATCTCTAATCTATATGAAGAATGGCCAAAAATGTAACTGAAGAAAATATGATATTCTTTTCAAACAAATAATATCAACTGCCATAATAAAAATGAAGTCATGTGGCACACCACATATGGCTACATCCAAAATATACTTCTGAGAGGAAAATATAAATAACACAATGATATTATTATAGCATGAACTACAAAGAATCATCTACATTCTGAGGATAAATAAATTAGCTAGAACCTTTGTCTCTGAACATGTAAAACAATGAGAATGAACTATCATAAATATTAAGAACAAAATGAACTGTCTCAAATAAATAATTTATACACAATATGAAACTTGAAACTATTTACCACTCATGGAAAATTACGATCATAAGAGCAAGACAATGCTACATTTTTTTTTATAAATACATGTACTAATAAAATAATATCATCAAGAGAGAGACACATCTACATATCTTGGAAAATATAATAACAATAAAATAAATATCAAGAAAAAGAGACAAAACTACATCTCTTTGAATATATAATGCCAAGATAAACATAAATAATATATAAGAATGGGAGTAATGTATAATATCTTATTAAATATAATAATTATTAACTGATGTATAAAACTGATAACAAAGTTATTTGCCAAACATAGCTTAATAAATTATGGCCTGAAATAAACAAAAAATAAGAATATACAACATCTTCACTGGTTTTGCATAAACATTTTTATACAGATAGATAAATTATTCATAACTGGGGACAAAGCAATACTTTTAAAATGATATAGTATTATAATGTTAATAAAATAGTAAATACCCTGTGAATTTCTGGATATTACAATTTTCAACTAATGCATAAATTTTTTCAGATAAGAGTGCATAATATAATTAAATAAAGTACATAATAAATTAGAAAAATCATACAATTACCATTTAATATTATGCCCAGTTTATCAAAAAGTTAAATTATTAAATTCCAGCCTGAAAGTATCACCAGTTATCAGGATATAGTTCTATAAACATATAAACTTTTTTTTCAATTTATTGAAATTACAACAAATTAAAACGCTATATGTGCAGCATTCAGAATTATTTTTATTTAAGATATTTTCTTAAAACATAAGCACACAAACATATTAATGGCCATTCAGTTTTGTGAAATAATTGTTTTTAAAACAAGTAAGGTTCTGAAAAATTATGCTATAGCATTAAATCAGCTTCCATTCATTCATTGTGTAAAAATATAATTCAACAATGAGGTATGGTAGTAAACATTCTTTGGAAATAAGCAGGTTTAATTTGAGAAAGCAGGGTTTAAAATCCACATTGTAGCACCAATAATAATGATGAAGTTTACAATCCAGTTTTATTACAAATTAATTGTTTATAACTCACATTATAATTTATTAAAGATATTTCATGTTTATTTTTAAAAAAACAACAACAATACAACAGTCCCCATTTTTGTCCAGTTGTAATTGAATAATTATAATAGTGCATGAATATAGACATAATGTTTTTCCAATAAAAAAGTAAATTAATAAATGTTTGTTTTATATATTTGAGATATATTTTCTCTTATCAAGCATTTATTTCAATCAAGCAGCAACAATATTAAATATATATTTATGAATAATACACAAAATGTCATTTTAAAATTAATACAAATTTCTTCTATCTAGGATTGAACTAGATCATTCATTAAAAGAAAAATAAATCTATGTTAGAGAAAACCATTGTTTAAATATAATGTTATTGAAATAAGTATATTTCCAAAAGTCATTGTTGTAGACAAATATTTTAAAGTTATTTATAAATTTATCAATATTTCAGCCTTTTTCAATATTTAAGCAAAGCATTTACAAATATTAAAGAACTTCTACAAATATTGCAAAGCATAAGTCTTTAGAAGCCTTGTCTTTAAGACATAAGAAATACTAAATTTAGAATAAAGTTTAATCAGTAATTCAATACAAACACTATAAATGCTTAAACACAAAGCTCATATCTAATATCTTATTAAACCATGGGCTGAGTGGTTTCAAGAGACATGGCTCTCATAATAATAGCTAAAGTGCTTAGCCAATGGTTTAATACAACATTAAATATCAGCTTTGTGTATATGCATTTATAGTGCTAGTATTGAATTACAGAATATTAACCTAACATGCAAAGTTTAAAATTAAATTTGTATTACAATAAAGTTTTTGGAAGTATAAAATTGAAAATCACAAAAAGTTCTACATAAGTAAGGTAAGCTACATAAAATTCCCATGGCATGCTATAATTGAATAAATGTAATTTTACAATTGCATATAAATAATTGTTTAAATATTCCATTCTGTTTATTTTAAAAATTGTTGTTGACTTTGCATTTTCTGGTTGGCTTTAGCTTAAAGTTTTAGAACCAGAATTAGAATTTGTTTAAGGAAACATATTACTGAGCAAAAATAAAATTATTTAAAAATAATTAAACTTATGATTAATTCTGCAATTAATTAGAAATGACAATAAGCAAAATCTCCTTTTTCATGTGTGTGTGCAACTCTCCCAGTGTGTCTTTTTATACCTCAAATCATGTGATTGATTTGATTGATTGAAAATTAAATATTTTTAAGTCACCACCTTTTGACATCATCTGGGGAATTAAACAAAGAAATTCAGCACTGCCTTCTGTGAAATAAATATATAAATTCATTAGAGTCAGTATTTCAGCATATATATTGTGACCTTTCAGATTGGCACCATGAAGGAATATGGGAAGTTCACATTGTGCCAATAGTGGTCATAGGAACCTAGTAAGATAAGAAATTAATTGTGATATAACTTAATGTATAAGTTTGTTGAAAAGCTCTTAGGATATTAGTTGGAGTGTAACAATCATTTTTTTATGTATATCTAATAGTGGGAGAGGGGAATTAAATGTATCAGGAATTTTGGGTATGAAAGTAAACTAGGGAATGAGTATTGTTTGTCTGTAAGGCCCTGATGAGTGCTTATTCATTAATTTTCTAATCTATTGTTTATTGTCATTCCAAGATCTAACTTGTATATATGGGGGCATGTCCATTCACATCATTCTACACTTCACACCTTATTCATATTTCAAATTATCACTCAGAATATCCATCTTGCAATAACATTATTTATTTTGTCATAGATATTGTTAATAGCCCAGTCATTAATAGACTTCTGGATTAATGGACAGACATACACACACACACCATCAGCTAGGATGCTTTTTTTTATTAATTATTTATTGCATAAAATCTTACATTTAAAAATCTAAAAGTTATTTATTTCATTTATTATTAGTTAGCATTTGTAATTTAATATATTTTTTCCAATACTCTATTCCTAACATTTTTTACAAGTAATAAATTCTTGCATATTGTTGGCCTCATTATAACTAAAAAAAAAAAAAAAAAAAGGAGGCATGGTTAAGTAGACGTGGAATTTCAGAAAAAGTTTTAGAGAAGGTGAAATATTTTTGCAGTAATTATAAAGTTGAGATAATTCATATAATAAAACAAGTGATCCTAATAATTTCATTAAATTCTCTACTATTCCCTTTACTAAGTAAACTTATCTCATACTACTCAAGTGTACATGTAAATGTGTAATTATGAAGGACACAGAATAGGATTATTCAAGATGGAAGGCTAAATTTTTAAAGGTATACCAGCTCCAGCTTTTATTGACTAACAATTTGAATTTGCTTTTATTCAAATGCATGGATATTATATAAAAAAATTGCCAATATAGTTTGCTATAACTTTCTTATAATGAATAGTGTGATACTGGAAGTATGTAAATTAACAATAATGATAATAATTGGTAAAGTTATGCTGAACAGTTTAGTAAAATATTTTATTGACTCTCATTTAATAAGTTTTCTATTTTTATTGTGTAAAATAAGGCTGAAAAAGAGAAATTATTCATTCTAATACTTTGCATTATTAGAATAGCTATGTATACTAAATTGTCTTACTATTCACACCTATAAATGAGTGTTAGAATGTGTGACTTAATGATATTTGATAGTTATCTATTAGAAATGCATATAAGCATGGATAACCAAATAACCCTGATCTTGATCATTATTAAAATTTATTAAATGTTGGAAATTTTAGACAGAACAGAGTTGAAAATAACGTGGTTCATAAACATTTATTTGGATGATCTTGCTGCAATGTGGAGAGTTTATGAAAAATAAATTGATGCAAATACATGCAAAAGCTGCTTGTAATATCCATTAGGAAGCCCTAAGAACATTGCAGATTATTGCTGTTTTGCCAAATTCATGTTTGTCCTGCAGGAGTAATGTTTATTTGTTTTAATGTTTGTTTATTCATCATTATCATCTGAGCTACATGTATGTTTTTACTTAAAATTTCAAGTGTGAACTAAAAAAAAAAAAAGGGAAAAGGGAAACTTTTATTTTAATGATAGAAGATTTGATATGTATTTCTTCCAATTGCATATGATAGATAGTTAGATTTTCTTTTATGTTTAGTTTGATATTAATTTGAGTTATTATTATTATTATGTATTTGTTTGCCTAATCTTTTCTAGAATGTCTCGGAGATTTTGGTATAAATTATACCAAACTGGTAATATTTTCTTTTATCATATTATCTAAAAATGTTATATTCTCATGCTCATATTATTGGTTCAAATGTAATGCTTTATCATTATTCATTAGTTGGTAATGATCAATAGATATATGGAAGGAAATATTTATGCAACTATTGCCAAATGGTTGGGCATTCTTGTTAGTATTTACATTAATTTGAAATTCGATGTTCATAATTTTTCATAGATATTGGATTCATTTATAATTTAATTAATGCTAATATAACATTTTTTTGGTCTAATGTGATTTCAAAAATATTTCATACATGATCATATGCTCACATGTGTGTTTGCTATCATAAGCTATTTTATAATAGTTAGATTTATGTTTATTTGTTTTTCTATCGGTTTTTGCTGGCGCTATGTGTTAAAGAGTGTAAAAATTTAAGAGTTTATCTGTTTATGGATTTATAGTATATAAAATGCATTAAATACCTTTTGAGTGAAGAGGCAATTGAAGGGATAATCATGCTATTTGGATTGAGTAATGCTCATTTTACTTATTTGCCTATTGAGCCATGGGTGTTGGTATATTTCCTTGCTTGATAATATATGATGTGATAATTTTATTCCTTAAAGTAAAGTGGTAGATGTGTTTTTTATGGTTAATTGGGTGGGTTCCACACCATTCGTGTCAGAAAAGTTGGTAGCTACTATGTTGATGAATTAAGTTGATGTTTGGAGTTTTGTTAATCCTTATGCCCCCCTATGTAAATGTTTATTTGTTAGTATTTTGCTCTCTCTCTCTTCATTCTACATAATTATCATTATGTAGTATATGTTAGTTATTTCAGATAGGTGTTTTAGTGATTTCTGTAATATACTTGAAGTTGGATTAATAATTTAATGATTGGCTCATGGTATCATCCGTATTGTGAAGTTCATTCATTCCACAAGTAAATCAATAGAAAATGTAATCAATAAATGCTTTATGATTGTAAATTTATAAATGCACACACATTTGGAGATATGATAAATTTAGAGATATGGAGGGAGACCATCACTGGAATTGTAAGTTCTAAGTAGCTTGTCAAATAATGTCACCCACATTATTATTATTTCATTTATTATTATTACGGGAAATTTCTACTCCCAGTATAAATGTAATATTGGATTACAAAATTTTACTTTATTTAATGCTAATTTTAATAAAATTATTACTTAATTTTGTATAGTAAGTATAAATTTATGGATATACGGAAATAATTTCAATGGCATTAGTTGATTATTTGATACCGTTTTTCTTAGTTTATTGGGGAGCAGAGAATGAATATATATGACATAAACATTGGTACGTAAATATATAATTATTTTGTATTGTTAATAATTTAATAAATAGAGTTGTAAATATTATTGAAATAACAGATAAGAGGAAGAGCCTCCAAATATTAAGTGTATAGGATTTATGTAATTTAAATGTTATTTAGTCAAGCTTGTAGTTAATGCAAAATTAATGTTAAATCATCATCGATGTGTTTGTAAAAGAATGTGTCTTGCAATAAATGTTTGTTGAAGCAAGATTCCCTCTGAATTATTTTGCCATGTACATTCGATTGACCATTTCCACACACATATATGTTCAACATAATATCATTATAATACTTGTCAGTTTAATATTATATGCAATCTATCTAGATAACACTGAATTAATTGATCCAAACATTGTATAATGCCAAGATATAGATTTTACCTTGTCAAAAATAGATAATGATGTGTGATAAAAAGGCACCCGATCTCTATCATTGTCTATTCTTTATTTCACTGTAAGAATTGTCAGTATCACAATAGTCCCTCATTACTTATCATCTTATAATAGAATTGACTTATTGTTCATATAATAGAACCCTAAAATTATATCATCATTTAAATAAACATTGGTATAGCTGTGCAATCTAAATCACATGTCTGTAGATTTATTATTGTTACAGTGATCTTCAAACATATTAGATGAGTGGCATGATTGATCTGGCATGTACTTGAATTTTGGGAGAATTGAACATATCAGGATCCTTGATTTAATCTATGAATTGCTTTCTTTTGATAACTTGAGTAAGTACTTATACTATAACTAAATAAACATAATATAATTATTGTTTATAAATGCTTCTCTCACTCCATTTACATTCTAGATGACCACAGGACCCTATAACCCCCAACTGAGTTAAGCTGTAGATTAATACTATAATAAGAGTCTTATCCATAATTAGAGACACAACCTAAATTATACATTTTATTCTATCTTGTATAGAATTGGCTCCTGGGCATTTATTTGTGTAGAAAGTGATATAGGTGTAGATTGTAGTGGTTATAATATATATATATATAAGTTACTCATCAAAATTATCTATATGTAAATACTTCAAATTATAATAAATACAAATAAGTAATAATATCATATAAATTGACACATAACTTTTTTTTTTGATTACTTAGGTCATAATTTTGAACTGAACATATGTTGAAGAGAAACAAAGACCATTCGGCTTTATCAATAACAGCATATTTAAACAATGGTTCATTGTCTATTTAGCACAAAGTCTTAAAATTGATTTATACAAATTTATAAAACAAGTCATATAAATGAATTAAAAGACTTGTAATAAATAGATAATGCACCAATACTGTATTATTTGACATCTGTTTTTTTTTTTTTCCACGTAAGTTCAGTTTATAATAATTACAATCTGAGTAATTGAATATAATTCTTTTATAAATCGTATTATTGTTACTTTTGTTATAGGCCCTAATTATAATTTAAAATAATTGTATATATATACACACACAGTATATAAAGAGATAGATATAAGCGAACAAGCGTACCATTAATATAATAATACAAAAAAATTGTTAAAAACCTTCAGATAAATCAGACTTGCTCATCGCATCTTAATATTGATCTCACTACATTTTTTTAATAAAATAAACGTTTGGTCAAATTTTCATATCTGTACTTTTTGCAAATATTTTTTTGTAATTCTTAAACATTTTTCTAATTAAAGTTTTACATAAAAACGTCTACGTAAATAAATTTAATACCCAATCAAAACCATTTTATGAAACAATAGTTTATATTTAACATCCAATCAAATGTCAGACTTTGATTAATAACAGCAACATTTGCTACAGTTACTCTATTAATTTTTTAATCATGTCTTACGCTTGAGAATTCTGTAGAGTTCATAATCAACCTTCTGGACATTTTTTTTTTTTTTTAGTAACAACAAGACTGTTAATGTACATATCTAGGTCAATGAACGTCATAAAATATAATAAAAGTAGATTTATTGAATTTTCAAAAAATAATCTTGTTTTGTTTTCCGAACTTATTAAAAATAAAATTGATTTTATGACGCAATGTAAACGCTCCATAACGTAAAAAATCGTAATAAATTTTCATATTACAAAAGCAGACTAATATATATATATATATATTATATTAGGCCGTGATATAACTTGAAACAACAGTTCACATCATCTTTTCATGAAAGTTGTTATTAAATATCAGTCGTGAAGAGTCAGCAATCAAAGATCCTGAATTTGATTCTGAATCTGATTTCTATTTTTTTATGAATCCTGATTCTGATCTCATCTGCATTTATAATACATTGTATTCATAATAAATATTATTTTTACATTTATATTGTAGCTCCTGGTTATTCATGAGATGAGAAAATAAATTAGAACTTTTGTTGATTTCTTAAAATTTTGTTTACACATTTGATTTTCTTATAGATTTTTGCAAAAAGATTTTGTTCAACATGAGATTGCATAAAAGAATAACTGTTATGGTATAATATTACTCATATTTTGTACTTTGTATTAAAGTATAAGTATAGTATTTTTAGAGTTTATTTAACTTTTTTACAACTTTTATTTACTGTGTTTGTTTTTCTCTGTTCTGATTCCATGACACCAACATTTAATCAATAACACTGGAGATATTATATTTCTAAAAACCCAAAACCTGTTTAAAAGATATTATCAAGCAACTTAAACTAGGGATGGTTAACCTATGGTTTATAAGCCATACATTGAGAGATTAAATTTGGTATATTGGAACTTTGATGATGAAAATAAAATTAACCCCAATTCTCCTAAAGTGTATTTTTATCCATAGACAGAAAAAAAATTATAATAAGAATTCAAATTCAGTTAGTCAAGATAAGAATAAATATTTTTTTCCCAGCATTAAATATATTTTTTACTTGTTTAATCCAGAGTGAAATCATGATAGCTTTTTTACATTTATTTTATTTAATGTTATAATATTAGTAAGTTTGGTTTTGTTATTTTTGTAAGCGTTGATATTTTTTAAGCAATTTTTTTTATTTTTTATTTGCATTTATCTACTACATAGCAAAGGAAAATGCATTGGAAAGCTTAAAAAACTATGGAAATTCAATAATCAGTGAGAAAATGAGTTTTTAATCATATCAGAGAATTATAAAAAAAAAATCCAATTATGGACTGTTTTGAAAGCACATTCTTATATAAAGAAGACCTGAGTTTTATAGATATTATTAAAAAAAAAACATTAGAATAAAATGTATGGAGCTCATATTTGGAAATAGTATATTTCTGAAAAAGAGCATAACCTACATATAACTATTTTCTGAATATGATTACCATAAAATTTTATTTTGATCACCTAATAACAAGAATAATGTAAAATGTGAAGCATTATTTTTAGAGCATTTTTTTTTTTATTTTTTAGTAGATTTATCTCAATAAAAGCATTTTTTTTCTTTATTTGTTCTACTTGTTAGTTTATAAGTGAGTTAGATACATTTTAGTATCACTAGAGGCATGCTATAAAAATATTCAATCAGAATTTCTAGATAGACATCACATGATCACCATCTCTTATAGTAGCACATAATTGTTATTAAACAAGGCAAAATTCTCTCCATACAGTAGTGCCACCATATGCCAACCAGAGTAATCAATGGATGCCAGAAGGCTTGTGCATAAAATCCATATCTAGTGCCTACTCATCCAATATCCCCGGACTAGTTTCTGGCTTGTGGCCATCATCAGTGAGGAGCCTTGGATCTGAGAGCACTGCACCTAGATCTTACAATCTAATGCAACCCTCCAGCAGCCACCTTTTATCTCTACTTAACTATAAAACTATGATAATAAAATTGAAAACAATAATATTTTCAATCTGATCTCAATAGCTTATATAGTCATATGGGTCTGAACTCAGTTCAGCACCCATACATTTTGGTGTCTTTGGCTCTTTAACAACCATAACCACCACTATCCTTTTAGGCAGTATTGATGTTAAACCACTAAACATCCCATGATCACCATCACTTATACTAGCACATAATTGTTGTTAAATAAGACAAAACTCTCACCATACAGTAGTGCCACTCTGTGCCAACCAGAGTATTCAATGGATGCCAGAAGGCTTGTGCATAACACCCCTATCTAGTGCCTACTCATCCAATATCCCCAGACTGGTTTCTGGCTTTTGGCCATCATCAGTGAGGAGCAGTGGTTCTGAGAGCAATGCACCTAGATCTTAGGATCTAATGCAATACTCCAGCAGCCATCTTTTATCTTTACTTAACTATGAACCTTTGAGAATGAAATTGAAAACACAATATTTTCAAATCTGAGCTCTATTGTATGGAGAGAGTTTTGCTGTGTTTAATAACAGTTATGTGCTAGTATAAGAGATGGTGATCATGTAATGTTCAGTGGTTTAACACCAATCCTGTTTAATAGGATAGTGGTGGCTATGGTTGTTTAAGAGCCAAAGAATCAAAAGGTATGGCTGCTGAACTGAGTTTAGACCCATATGACTATATAAGCTATTGAGCTTAGATTGAAAATATTGTTTCAAATTCCATTCTCTTAGTTTTATAGTTAAGTAGAGATAAAAGGTGGCTGCTGGAGGGTTGCATTAGATCCTAAGTTTGAGGTGCAGTGCTCTCAGATCCAAGGCTCATCACTGATGATTGCCACAAGCCAGAAACTAGTCTGAGGATATTGGATGAGTAGGCATTAGATAGGGATTTTATGCACAAGCCAGAAATTTTGGCATCCATTGATTACTCTGATTGGCACAGGGTGGCCCTGTTGTATGGAAAGGGTTTTGTCTTGTTTAATTTCCAGATAACTGAAATTATAAAAAAGTAAAGATATTATTTAAAGGAATAAATAAAAACCATAGAAAAATAAACAATATATATGGATAGTAGTAACACCAGTGCCATATAAAGTTTTTGCATATATAGCGGCTGGATGAGTGACAAAATGCATGGAAAAAATAATATAATGAAAGAAATGCAAGGAGATATTAGATCAGATAGTCATACAACTTATAAACATGAATAGAAATACACGTAGACAGTTATATATTGTCTTTTTAGATACAGAGAAGAGATATGATATAATAAATAGAAATAGATTAAGGGTAAGTTTAGTAAATCTGCCAATTAATGGAGCTTTAGTGAATCATATTAAGAGATTGTATGAAAATAATTACTATACATATCAATTAGGAAATATAGAATCAGACTTACAAATGGGATGGTATTAAGGCAAGGATGCCCTATGTCACCTATTTTGTTTTTGTTATATTTGAAAAAAAGGGAACAGAGAGAGAGATATCATTAATAAATGACAAGGGAGTGTATACATTATCAAGTTTTTTTATTATCCCATGACATCTTATTGTGTGCATAAAGTAGACAAAATATGGAAGTTATGCTGAATGCATGTGCAAGGGTGGGTAAAGAGATGGGGATTAAATTTAGTGGACAAAAACTCTAAAGTAATAATAATAAATGTTCAGGGAAAAAAAGGGAAATAATTTTTTTTGAAGGATATAATGTTAATTGTGGTGATTAAGTATAATTATTTAGAAATTCTCTTATAAGTAATCAGAGAAATTGCGTGGATGAATGGGGAGAAAAAATTGTTAAATGAAGCAAAGAAAAAAAAGATTGATACAGAAATTAACAGTGTTTTCATATAATAAATATGACATATCAAGAATTGTATAGAAGGGAGTGGCAGTAGCAGGATTAACTTATGATAGCAATGTGTTATGTGTTAGTAGGGGTGTTAGATTATTTAGAAAAAATACAAAGAGAAGAAGGAAGACATGCATTAGAAGCAGATGTGTTTACAGCAAAAGAGGCAATTCAAGGAAAAATGGGATGAAAAAGTTTTTATATGAGAAATGCAAAAAGCAAAATTTTTGGTAAATTGCAATTTATGGATAGTAAGAGAATAGACAAAATGGTATTTAATTAGATTATTAAGAAAGAACAGGCAACAAGATGGATGAGAGATAGTATTATATGGAGAAGATTTGGATAATGACTTTATATCAATATATTTGTAAAAAAGGAGGGATGATTGTGTTAAGGTATTGTTGAATGTTATAGTGGCAAAGAATAATAAAAGAATAGATGCATTAACAAAAAATAGGGAGTTGAAGAAATGAAAAACTTGTATAAAGAGTAAACAGAATTTAAATATATAACAGAACATTGAGTGTGAGTTAATTTATGATAATAGTAAATAAAGTCATTTACTGTTTAAGGTTTGAACAGGTTGTTTAACAACAAGGAAATATTCACACAATTGGAAAAAAATTAGGTAATTTAGTCTGCAAGTTATTTAAGGGATTCATGGAAAATATTAGGCATCTGCTAATTGAATATAAATGCTTACAAGCACAAATGGTACAAATAATGAAGTTGTGGGAGAATAAATATAAACAATGAGATTATACAGAAAGTGAGTTCTTGATTTTTATGCTGGGTTTGGAAAAATTTAAGGTGGATCTTGATATAAAGATCCTAAAGTGGACAAAGATGATGTTGTGTAAATGAGATTAAAGCTGGATACAGAAGAATGTGAAAAAAACTTAAAAGTGGAGAATGGAAAGGGAAGTTTCTCTGGGCTTTGTGCTGGGTGATTCCTGATTTCAATTAGGAAGAATCCATAGCACATTGCATTGCATCACACCACACACATAAAAGTAAAGATTTACATTTTTAACTTTTTTTTTGCAAAATTTTTTGCATACTTTAAAAAAATCATATTGAGAATATATATATATATATGATTCAATAGAATGGAAATTGGATTTTTTGCATACTTTAAAAAAATCATATTGAGAATATATATATATATATGATTCAATAGAATGGAAATTGGAAAGTGAGTAAAAATTTCTCACTCAGTCAAAACCAAAATATTTTGAATAAATACTAATGAAAAAACAATCAAAAGAAAAATATATTTATTAAAAAAAGTTGTGAAAATGTAGTAATATAAGAAATATCCTATAAAATTGTTTTAACAAAAACTATGGGAATCTTTTTTCTGATACAAAAGAGATTGTTAAATCTTGCCTATAACTATTTTCAAAATGTCTTATTGACAATAACATGGAAAGAAAAATGCAGTTAGAAAATTATTGAAGATTTTTCTTACACTGTTTTTTATCTTCTAAAAGATTTTGTTCTTACTTGCACATTTTTGCTTTAGTTTTGGGGAAAAATTGCCAGCATATGTAACATTAAGCAATTTCATAAAAAGAATTGTTGTCAACTTAAAAATGTTTAAAGAGTTTTGGTTTTGTATGACTTTATGGGAGAATATTGAAATCAGACATATTAGACAAGGAACAATAATGCTTTGAAAATCTTCAATTAGATTCCAATTTAAATAAATGCATGTGTTTATACTATGAAGTTTTATCCCTGGTTGGTTAAATCCCTAATAAACCAATTTCATTAAAATATTTTTATAATATCCTCTAGTAAAATATAATTGGGTGAAAAAATGTAATCTTGTAAAAAGTTTTGTCAATAATTATAAATGCATGTACAATATTAGACCAAGATGATTGAATAGATAAGATTCAGAGAATATTGTGAAATATTAAGTTTAAATGTGTGGTCTTTTTCATTCTCCATTGTAAACAGTATTTGTTTTTTAGAGGACATGTTTTAAATAGATTTTGGAAGCTGAAAAATTATATTTCAAGATTTTTAAGAAAAACATAAGCTATTGGAGGAAAAATTATTTTACATGTTAATAACTGGCTATTTAATCAATTTAACTGTGGTAATGACTCATCATCTCAATATATAAATATAAAACTGCAAGGCAAAAGAAAATTGGTTTTTAGCTTAGTAAAATATCTATGCATTTGACCTGAAATTAAATCTATACATCTATTAATTAGAAAACAAATACTTGTCATTGTTCTTGTCATTGAAAAAGCAAAATGAATATGCTAAGGATAATAATAATTAAATTAAGTACATAATGTATATTTTTAAAAAAATCAGAATATTGCAAAAATCCTACGAATGATGTATTCATGATTTTGTTCAAAAAGATTTTATTCTCACATTTATTAATTTTTTTCACTTATGAACAAAAAACCATTTGGATGCCTGGTGACATACAAATGGAATTAATTAATTTAAAAACAAATTCATTATTGAAAATAAAATTCAATTAATTTCTCTAAGTTACAGATAAGATAACTTGATTAACTTTTGGAGATTATTACTGTATGAATAGTTTCTTGTTTACTGAATTTATTCCAAGGATTATATCTGTCATTTGGAACAACAATTAGTGTGGTCAACTTCTTTTACCTATGAAATTTCTAAAAAAAAATAAAAGAGCAATCCCATAATGACTGAATGATTGGAATTTTAAAATATTATGTAGCCTTCAGTAACCAACTTAACTTCAAACATTAAAAGTCTTATAAAAACAAAACAACACCACGAATGGAAATAATGGAATTAATGTTTATTTTCAGTTTATTATATTAGTATATTTTATCTACATATTGAATAATATCTCAAGAGTTGTATGACATACATTTGTCTGAAGGTTTGTAATGATGATATATTATTAGAAGTGATATGTTGGACTATTTCCATCATCTATGAGTTAATGATATATCTTAATTCAAGCATGAAAAAATTATCCTAGAATCTATGGAAGTTGGTCATCCATATATTAAAACGAAAAAAAAAAAATACGCAAAAGTTCATAGATACATATAAGATATATAATTTTGTTATTTTAATTGAAACAAGACCAAAAACAAAATAGTGAAACTGTAAAAGTATATATATATATATATATCTATATATAGTTGTACATAGTTTCTTTTTTTATATGTATATGTAAAAAAAAAATTAAATATAACATAAGACTAAAAAAAGAGACTATATTTTAAAACGAAATATTTGAAAGTGTGTCAATAGTTAGTATAAAATATGTGAAAATAAATGAAAGAGTTTGTTTTATCTGTGTATTACAAAAGTAATACTTCCAATAATAATGTTAGCAATCTTATAAGTAGCAAGTTTATCACCATCAACAATTAGCAGCATCATTCTTCTCTAGATTAACACATGTAACCACAAGACATCAATAAAAATTTAAAGAATAATTCTGATTAAATTATCAGACTAGTTTATGATAATTCACCTCATTAAAAGCTAATCGAAATTTTGTTTAGATATTTTATCTGGAACTCTGATCATGTGATGCTTGATTACTCATATTAATAAAGATTTTTCTAGAGCATAATTGTAGAAGTGATATTATTTACTTACAATTGTTTTATTAAGTTTAAATTTTCTGAATAAAAATACTGAAATCTAAGTAAACATTGTAATTTCAACTTTAGGCAATTATCTGAAAAGATGATAGTTGAATGATAAAGATAACAATAATAAATTTATTTAAACTTATAAAACTTTAAAAGCAAAACTGCATTATCAAAGACCGTACAAACGTGTTTGAATTATTTTTCTTAATATTATCATTAAGCAAAAAATAAATAAATAAAAAGATAAAGGTAATTTGGAAAAAAATTCAGATCTGTTAACTCATTAACAAATATTTTACAAAAAAAAATAATTAGATTTAAATTGCACAAAACATTTGTCAGCATTTGGAAATAATATTATAATAGAGAATTGCTAGAGAGTAATTGATTTTGAAACACAGACAAACATTATACATCACAAATGCAACTTATTTTTAATAATTTGCAATTAATGCAAAAATAAGATGTGATATATATTTTTTTTAATTCCAGTTTTTCTATTAGTCAGGCTATACTTAACCCAAATTAGTTTGGCAAATGGGTAATATTTCTTTTATCTGAAAATAAAGTTGAAAAATCCCTCTAAATCTTATTATGTAATTGGCAAGCTAAGTGAGTAATGTCTATTTATTTATTCTCTAAAAAGATCTTTTAGAAATGCCTTTTTCCACATGATGCATTAACAATCGATTTGCCTTCTATAACTATGATCTGCATTCTAATTCTAGAAAAATAAAACTTATTTTTATTTCAATCATTCTTAAGTTGTTTTTAGATAGTCAGTTTATTTCAACTAATTATTTGATTGTTCGATTGTGAATATGTATCTAGATAGTCAATTTTAGAAAATAAAACGGGCATGAAAAATGATCAAATTGGCATTAACTAGATATAGGTAAGTCTGGTATTTTTCTTTTCTTTTTCCTTATAAAGTATTACTAAACAAATCATGAAGTGATCTGATTAAACGCTTTCTTATTTTTCCCATCAAATTGAAACAATTCAAAGATATAAACAATATTACATATGAATTAAAATGATTAAAATATTTTGCTATTTTTTTTTTGTAATGCACATATGCGCGTTTATATATGTATGTATCATACATATTTTTAATATGAATTAATTTGTAAACATGCATATATATATATATATATATGTGAGGGTATGTAAAATACATTATAATATGATTTATTACTATCTGCAAACTTCATTATTTTTTATGTACTTTTTAAACTAAATATTGCAGAAGTAGAGAGGAACTATTTTATTACATATAAATTATCACTGCTTTGACTCTGTATATACTTTTCTATATTAACTATATTAAAATGCAATAAAATGAGAAAAAACGATGTCATTAATTTGCAAAAATTATTAAATTAATTACAAGATTATGACAAATTAATGAAAATTTAAACTAAAAAAATGATACATTTATTTCATTAATATGACTTTTTTAAAAATTAGATTGGAAAAAAACTCATGGCATACCATGATATGAAAATTATGTAAAAATGGTTTAAATTTGCTCATGATATTTTGCAGCAATAACGATTATATACCAATAGGTTTTGCAGTTTAAAGTTTTGTGAATGAAATTTATTGAATTGTTTTAAAAAATACATGGATAAGCTAAAAGAAAAAAAATGCATTTTATTAGAACTGCTGTGTTTAGTCTATATATAGCTGACGTGAAGGTAAACAAATTCCCCTTGTATCTGACAATAGATAAAAAAAATGTAAATTTGACTGTACTTGATAAACATATAAAAGTATATTACTGATAAAGATAATATTGAAAAGTAAAAAAAAATTAAGAAAATGAAATGCAGTGTGTATCCAATAATTATCTCTAATAATTTTAATAACAAGTTTTATATCCTTATTCTATAAAGTGAAAATCAATACCATCCAATACCCTAAATAATTATTTTAGCTTCTTCTGAAATTCCTTAATATGTCTATTATTAACATGAATTATTTATATGATCAGAAATATGTGCTCCACATTACTTCTGGTTTAAATTGAATTAAAACAAACATTTTATATAACTTGAGATTTTATTTTAAATGTTAATCTGCTATAAAAATTTATCCAACTATAAATTGGCAGGTTTTAATATTAATTATTAGAGATCCAATAAAATGTAAATATCATATATCTACATCTATCATTAAGTGAGTTCTACACCAAAAATCTTAACTTGATTTTTAATTATTTTTACAATACAATGAATAATTTTACTAAACTGAAAAATAAAGCTAACACTGATTGTTTTTCACTCTATTTACTATATGACAATGTGTATTGTGTTGTTGCTAATATGACACAATGCCAAGTGTGTCTACTTAAGTACAATATGTCATTAGATTATTGCTCATTATTCTTAACACAAAAAACTGAATCTTGTATCCTTGAATACATTTTTGTTACTAGTGCTGATGAAAACACTATTCATTCTTTTTAATTATTAGAAAGTCAGGTAAATGAACTTTGGCTTGAAGTACATAACAAGTTATTACAAAGCTGAAGATTTGAAAGTTTATGCAAAATTATGTTCTTATAGAAAGTGTTGGAGAGTCTTATGATGTATTTATACCATCAACCTACTATGCATAGAAACTTAGATTTAATTTCAGCATGGTTAAATTTTAAAATTTATTTAAAGGACAAATAATTGGTAAGTTTTTCTTCAGATATGTAAAATATATTCAAACTAGCTACTCATTTATTAGAAGTTAGTAATATTGTAATCTTTAGTTTAGTCATTCTTAGTATTATATGACAAATGTTAAATATAACTCTAAGTTAAAAAATAAGTATCAATATTCTAACTTTAAAATAATAAGTATATTTATAATATATTATAGACTTCATTATTTGTAACAGAAATGTGAAATTCCTAAGAGATTTGGTCTCACAGTTATCCCTACTGTATATAATTGTTATTATTTTTTTAATTCTCGTTTACTCTAAAATAAATCTGATCACACAATTTATTGTTGGCTTGTAAATTTAATTCTGAATTATTGCTAATTTTAAAACCAATATTATATTAATTTGGTATTTTATCCAGTAGACAAAGCAGGCAATTTTTATTTAATAATTCTAGGAATAATCTCTTTTAATAAATGATATATTGTAGTAATTAATATATTTTTTTCAAGTTGTGTTGATCAATGTTCTGAGTGCAGAAAATTTGGTATCTGTAAATCAAAGTAAAAATTCAAAACATTTGTTATATTCCTTTACTACTGTCAGATAAATATATTAAAAATTATAAAATTATAGTAAATTTAATTATTTTATAAGTATATAACCTCCAACTATTCTGGTTAAAAATATGTGCAAAACATCTCAAATTATCATCATCATACTTTCTAATTAATTTTTCATTCACTAATCAAATGTTGCATTAAATATTTCATTTTTAGATGTTTTTACTATTCATTTACTGAAAAAAGGAATTAATTATTTAATAATTTTATTTACTTAGCATAAACTAATTTATTGCTTATTGGCATTTGTGTAAATCTTTTATTGTATAAAGTGACCATTTCATAATATATTGGCAACTTGGGAATCCTTTTTTTAATTATATGTTTGAATTATTATAAGATAAATTTTCATAAATATCAAGTTATTCTATACTTTCTCTGTTCTATATACTGTAATAATAGATTCTCATAACAAGAAAATATACTGTTTATAAATATGCATAGTTTTCAAATAATTCTATAATTAAAACACTTCAAGCAATTAAAAGTCTCATTTTCCTCTCTTTTTTACAGAAGTAAATGGATTTTTTTAAATAATGTTTTCTTCATACAAAGACATTACTTCTAGTATTCATCCTGATGTTATTTTAATACATACTACTAGAGTTCACTAATTATTTTTTGTCATTTTCCATACTACTCACAAAGTTTCAAAAATGTCTTTATTATGAATGATCAATTACCCAGAATCTCATCTTAAAAATTACAACAATTGACGCTATTATTGATAAAGATTCACATTTTCTTTGATTTCCTGCCAAGATTAAAACAGAATTATCTTAAATAAAAATAGTGAACTTATATGCAATCAGTATGAGTATAAAGTTGTTGTGATATATGTAAATTAAGGCGGTTGACATATATTTAAATTATATATATATATATATATAAAGTTGATGTTTTACACAATCTAGTAATTTAACCTCTAACAGCATTTTGTTTTTGTTTCAATAAGTCTTGACATATAATTTCTTTTATTGTAAAGTATGTGATATTCATTGCATGTAACATTTAAAATGTCCACTATTGTCAATCCATTAGAATTTTATGTTTGTATTTATATATTATATGACAAGTTTACCATTTACTTCCAAAAAATTGATCCAAATTATGATAAACTTGAATGTTTATATTTTTTATTCATAATTCTTTTAAAAATACTCAGCTAATACAATTAATTACATATCATATTGATATGATACTACCCCAGGTCAAAAAATATTTCATGCAACTGATGGTACATCAAAAATCTTCTGTCAGAAGCTTTAGGGCTCTTTTTATACACAATAATTTTAATATGATAAGTTATACTTTTCTGATTCATATTTTTAGCTAATTTATATCTGACCCTGTAATGTGGTGTTAACAATTTTAAGGCATAATGTCAATTGAATAAAAAATAATATTTTTCTGATAGCATTGCAGTATTTTTTTCTATCTAATATCAAAAAAGTCAGACATATATTAATTTGTCATTTAAATTTTACATCATCTACTGATCAAAACTTTTGAGATATGGTTTTATGACACTTAACTGAATTGTAGCTTTGTTTCTGATATAGATTATGTGAAATTAATTTATAAAATATAGAAATTGTATTTGTATCATAAGGCATAGCCAAATCTCTACAAAGTGCCACCTCTTCTATTTTTATTTCGACAGATGTCATAGAATTTTCATTGACTTTTATCTTCCAAGGAATATATAACTTTTAATAAAACCATTGCCAAAAAGATCTGTTTAATCTTTTTTTGCTGATAAATAATATATTTTCTCAAGATTATATATATATATATATATATATATATAATCTTGAGATTCCCACAAAATATGTATATATATATATATATATATATATATATAATACATATTTTGTGGGTTCATCCGTGTTAAAAACTTTTAATATTAATATACTGACATTTTGACTTGGTCACACAAGCCATCCACAGAGTTATAAAAGGTAGAAAGATGGTTGTAGAGCACTACAATCACTGATTTGAATAAAATGTTAAAATTTCACCAATAGCAAAAAATGTTAAGTTTAGGAATGTTTTTTAAAAAATCTTTCCAAATAGGAGGAAGTTTGCATGTATCATATCGCTTATTGATACAATCTGGCCCTTTAAGTATCTCAATGGCTTCTCTAATTTTGCATTGGTAGAGATTATCACATCTGGATATGATCCTGGTACTAGAAAAATCAATTTTATGACCTCAATCTATAGTATGGAGTGAGAGTGCTGATGATGATGAGTGTTGTTTAACTGCATTAGCATGCTCATCTCTCCTAACACTGATGTGACAATTACTCATACCTATGTAAGAAGCTTTACAATTTTAACATGAGATTTGATAGACACCATGAGATTCAAGAGGGATTGAATCCTTAGGCTTGGTTATTATATTGCTGATCTTTTGATGAGCAGAAAATGCTGTATCTATATTATACCGTTTTAATATATGACCGATACTGTCTGTAGTTCCTTTTACATATGGAACACAAATCCTAATAGCTGATTTATCATCTTTTTGTTTTCTATTTTGTCTATTTTGGGCTTGAAATAAGGCTTTTTTAATAAATTTGTAATTATAACTATTTGCTAATAAAACACTATTAATATGATTTATTTCTTCTTTCAAATGTGTCTCATCTGAAAGGTTAATTGCTCTATTTAAAAGAGTTTTGGCTACAGAAACTATCTGAGTTGGGTGATGATGAGAATAGAAATGCAAATATCTGTCTGTGTGGGTATGCTTTCTGTAAATAGAAAAATATAAACTATTTGGTGTTCTGATGATGAGAATATCAAGAAAATGGAGTTTTCCATCAGACTATGTCTCCATTATAAATTTAATATGAGGATGCATATTATTTAAATGTAAGAAAAAATCATCTAATTTATTTTTTCCATGTTGCCATATGACAAAAGTGTCATCTATGTATCTGAGCCAAATGAGAGGTTTTAAAGATGATGATTCTAAAGCACGAGTTTCTATATATTCCATGAATAAATCAGCTATTACTTCTGAGATAGGTGAGCCCATAGGACTACCAAAAACTTGTCTGTAATGCTGTCCATTGTATACAAAATATGTATTTAAGAGACAATGTTTAATTAAAGCAATAATATGGTCTGGTAAATTGCAACATTGTGAGATTATATTTAAAGCTTCATCAATTGGAATGTTTGTAAACAAAGACACGACATCAAAACTGACCAGAATGTCATTAGCATTAATTTTTAAACTTTTTAAAACAGAAATAAAATGAAGAGAGTTTTTAATATATGATTTAATAGATGGAATTTTAGGTTTAATGAAATCCGATAAGTATCTGGCTAAAATATGAGTTGGAGAACCTATTGCACTTATTATTGGACGGAGGGAGGTATCTCGTTTGTGAATTTTTGGAAGTCCATAAAATTTTGGACAAACACAAGATTTTTCACAAGAGATTATTTTATTTTTTATCTCTGTTTCAATAGGTGATTTATTAATAATAGCTATCAGACATATATTAAAATGCTATAATATAGATACAGCATTTTCTGCTCATCAAAAGATCAGCAATATAATAACCAAGCCTAAGGATTCAATCCCTCTTGAATCTCATGGTGTCTATCAAATCTCATGTAAAAATTGTAAAGCTTCTTACATAGGTATGAATAATCATCACATCAGTGTTAGGAGAGATGAGCATGCTAATGCAGTTAAACAACACTCATCATCATCATCATCATCACTCTCACTGCATACTATAGATTCAGGTCTTAAAATTGATTTTTCTAGTACCAGGATCATATCAAGATGTGATAATCTCTACCAATGCAAAATTAGAGAAGCCATTGAGATACTTAAAAGGCCAGATTGTATCAATAAACGAGATGATACATGCAAACTTCCTCCTATTTGGAAAGATTTTTTTAAAAAACATTCCTAAATTTAACATTTTTTGCTATTGGTGGAATTTTAACATTTTATTCAAATCAGTGATTGTAGCACCTCTACAACCGTCTTTCTACCTTTTATAACTCTGTGGATGGCTTGTGTGACCAAGTTGAAACGTCAGTATATTAATATTAAAAGTTTTTAACACGGATGAACCCGCAAAATATGTATTTTATATATTTAACCTGTGCAAATCTTCGTTTTAACATTATTAACCTCTATGGGGAGGAAATTTTTAAACAGCTTCGTGTATTTGAAAGAACGTGGATTAAGAAATGTAAGTTACTTTGTAATTTATCTTTTTTATTAGCATGCAAAAATCACAATGTTATACCCACTTGCTGTAAAATTGTGTTTCACAAGAACAATTATAATGTTAGTAAAATTCTAAGGAAAACTAGCAATATTATTTTAAACTCATTTATTAAAGAAACTCGGAAAAATTTAGACAAAATTGATAAAGTATTGCTACATTTACGTTTATTCCTTAGTAATAAAATACATACTTTACTGTGGACTAGTTTTGATCGTATTGCAAGTTTTAGATCGTTTAAAGATTCAGAATTTGTAACAGCAAAGCAAAAAAAAAAAAATTGCAGATGCTAATTAGAACACAATCCCCAAAAATTATGTATCCACATCAAAAAACCGTTTATAATTTATCTAGGAAAGCCCTCTCTACAGATGAAATTTCGGTTTTAGAAAAAGGTTTCAATTTTTCTTTAACACCTTCCCAGATACCTTTTGAAAAAATTGTTTGTAATGTTGAATCAGCTCTCGATAAAATTGATTCTACAGCGGCTGATTTGGCTAGAGCTGAGATTTGTACTATTTTTAAAAAAGCTAAGCTTCCTAAAAATAATATTTCAAAGAAAGAAAGACAAGCAATAAATAATATAAAATCAGACAAATCAATTGTTGTACTTCTAGCTGATAAAGGTAATGCCACAGTAGTAATGGATCGTGACATTTACCATAATAAAATTTTAGATCTGCTTAATGATAAAACTTATAAACTATCAAAAAGAGATCATACTACGTATTTGGAAAAAACAACAAAAGCTATTATTAATAAATCACCTATTGAAACAGAGATAAAAAATAAAATAATCCCTCGTGAAAAATTTTATCTCTGTCCAAAATTTTATGGACTTCCAAAAATTCACAAACCAGATACCCATCTTCGTCCAATAATAAGTGCAATAGGTTCTCCAACTCATATTTTAGCCAGATACTTATCGGATTTCATTAAACCTACAATCCCATCTATTAAATCATATATTATAAACTCTTTTCATTTTATTTCTGTTTTAAAAAGTTTAAAAATTAATGCTAATGACACTCTGGTCAATTTTGATGTTGTGTCTTTGTTTACAAACATTCCAATTGATGAAGCTTTAAATATAATCTCACAACGTTGCAATTTACCAGACAGTATTATTGCTTTAATTAAACATTGTCTCTTAAATACATATTTTGTATACAATTGACAGCATTACAGACAAGTTTTTGGTACTCCTATGGCTCACCTATCTCAAGAGTAATAGCTGATTTATTCATGGAATATATAGAAACTCGTGCTTTAGAATCATCATCTTTAAACCTCTCATTTGGCTCAGATCATAGATGACAATTTTGTCATATGGCAACATGGAAAAAATAAATTAGATGATTTTTTCTTACATTTAAATAATATGCATCCTCATATTAAATTTACAATGGAGACAGAGTCTGATGGAAAACTCCCTTTTCTTGATGTTCTAGTCACCGGAACACCAAATAGTTTATATTTTTCTATATACAGAAAGGATACACACACAGACAGATATTTGCATTTCCATTCTCATCATCACCCAACTCAGATAGTTTCTGTAGCCAAAACTTTTTTAAATAGAGCAATTAACCTTTTAGATGAGACACATCTGAAAGAAGAAATAAATTATATTAAGTGTTTTATTAGCAAATAGTTATAATTACAAATTTATAAAAAAAGCCTTATTTCAAGCCCAAAATAGACAAAATAGGAAACAAAAAGATGATAAATCAGCTACTAGGATTTGTGTTCCATATGTAAAAGGAACTACAGACAGTATTGGACATATATTAAAACGCTATAATATAGATACAGCATTTTCTGCTCATCAAAAGATCAGCAATATAATAACCAAGCCTAAGGATTCAATCCCTCTTGAATCTCATGGTGTCTATCAAATCTCATGTAAAAATTGTAAAGCTTCTTACATAGGTATGAGTAATCATCGCATCAGTGTTAGGAGAGATGAGCATGCTAATGCAGTTAAACAACACTCATCATCATCAGCACTTTCACTCCATACTATAGATTCAGGTCATAAAATTGATTTTTCTAGTACTAGGATCATATCCAGGTGTGATAATCTCTACCAATACAAAATTAGAGAAGCCATTGAGATACTTAAAAGGCCAGATTGTATCAATAAGCGAGATGATACATGCAAACTTCCTCCTATTTGGAAAGATTTTTTTAAAAAACATTCCTAAATTTAACATTTTTTGCAATTGGTGGAATTTTAACATTTTATTCAAATCAGTGATTGTAGCGCCTCTACAACCGTCTTTCTACCTTTTATAACTCTGTGGATGGCTTGTGTGACCAAGTTGAAATATCAGTATATTAATATTAAAAGTTTTTAACAAGGATGAACCCGCAAAATATGTATTTTATACATTTAACCCGTGCAAATCTTCATTTTAACATATATATATATCATTATATTATCATTTGTTGTATATCATTAAAAGCCAGTCAACACTTATAAAATTCCAATATCATTAACAATCAACAATTACAAACTGTTGTCCTGGCAACTGCCTTTTAACAATAAAGGTGAAATCTGACATTTATTAATGGTCCAATATTTTATTTAGAGAGTAAAGATTATAACTTGATAACAGAGATTGAAATTATTGATACAAAATTTTAAATAAACCTCTTTAAACAGGTAATATAACCTGTTCTCAATGCTGTCTAATAAATAGTCAATTATAACATTGCAAAATGCAATTATAATTTTCAATTTGCACCCAAAGTATTGTTTAAATAATAAACGTAATAATGCTCAAAGCTAAATGGTTTGCAAGTAATCATTAAGGGCCACTCAACACTTAGACAATCTCAATATCAGTAACAATCAACAAATTCAAACTATTGTGAAGGCGACCTCCTTTTAACAATAAAGGTGGAATCCCACTTTTGTATTCTACCTTTGTCAATGGTCCAGTATGATTATATATATATATATATATATAGTAGTATATATATATATATATATATATATATATATATATGATATATTCTACTACAGGAGGGGGCATTCAAATCTTTTTTTTCTTGGTTCCCCCCCCCCCCCGCGGGGTTTTGCCCTTGGGGTTTCTTTGGGGGGGGGGGGGGGTTTAAAAAAACCACAAAAATTAAAGGGGAAAAAGACCTTGTAATTCTGCATCCTCACTTCCAAATAATGTATGGTATAAAATAAAAATAGGTTCTATCTCAATTAACAATTAATAACTAAAATATTCAGTATTAAATTAAAATATTCCACTAGCTCAACTTTAAAACTCGAATAAGGTTCAATTTATAAAATATATTAAATAAATATTTAATATTTTCATGAGACTTGAAGTGAAAATACAGGTGACAAGATAGATTACATTGAGCCAATATCCTACAGGATACTACCTCAATGGCATAAGAACACTACCCCCCCTTACTACTATTTGAAATAACAAACTCATAGTATTCTTACGACTTTAATAACTTCCACTCACTAAGACTAAACTAATAATTAAATTTTCATCTTCTATTTAATAATAATATAGCTCAATAAAATGATCTCAGGTTCATAAAATTTATTCTAAGTTAATTTTAAAAATACGGTAGTAAAATATGAGAAGGGATTTTATGTCATAATCTACTACACTTAAACTAATAATAATAAATAACAATAATAATATTCTTTATGTAATGATATAATAAATACGTGGTAGCATTTTAAAATCTGATAAACAAATTATGTGTGGCAACTGATAGCATATAATTTGACATAATATTGTAATAACTGATTCATGACCAATAAACAATGTAAGATTATGATTATTTAATTATAATGAATACCAATAAAATATTTAAATTTTTTTATTTATCTTTTTGTGCAAAAATTATATGTTTGTTTTGATTATTATGCCTATATCGTGTTTTCATGCAGTGATGTGGAGAAATAAATAACTCTGACACAAAAATTTTTAAATAACAAAATTTAACAAAGTTTATTACTAACAATAAATAACTAAACAATTTATTTACATTATTTACAATGGATATTCTTAACCCTTTTTATTTTATACTTTGATCTACCTGGTTATATATAAAAATAATTTATATTTCAATTATATTTTATTTAGATTTAGGACAAAATAAAAAAAATGTTATTATTTGGTTTCTCATCATGTTTAGTCATTACAAATAAATTTATCTACTTTATTAGTAACAGCATTTTATCTCTAATATTGTTAAACTATCCTATTTTAAATTATTCATATTTAGAAAAACATTCCATAGAAAACAAAATTTTACAATGAGTATGGATTTCTCAAAATATAAAAATTTTCATCTTGCAAAGTCAAAGATGTTACACAAACTATTATCTAAAATTCAATACTAGATTTTAGTATTTATCACACAATGTTTACTAATCATAATATACTCTTCTTTAAGCCTTACTTTAGTATGATATAAGTTTAATCATTAATAGATTTCTGTTAATTAATAAACAAGAATATACTATGCACATTGTTTACATAATCTACTTTGTACTATTGTATTTAAAAAAAAAAATGCAATACTTATTTTCCTTTTAAAAAAAAAAATACTAAAGCATTCAAAATTATTATTACTTTAAACCATATATTTGTTTAGATACCCTATTTTAAAAAAAATTATATTTCATTTCCGAAATAAAATTCAAAATATGTTTGATGATTCTTTTCTTTCCTAGGATACTTTGGATTTTCAATTTTAAGTTATAATATTCTGCTCCTTATCAGCAAATAAACTAATCTTATCCAAAACGATAGCACAACCTTAGTTCTAAATTATTTATCATTTCTCTTAAACATATCTTACTAAACGATGCATTTACATGAAATAAAGATAGCGAAAATAGATGTATAGGATTAAGGAAGAAAGCTAGAGTATTATTTTTAACATATCTCAAAATCATGGCACAGTGCAAAGAAGTAGGACATTTATCTGCCTAATATCCTATGGTACAGGGGCAATGTTAAAGCTATTTCTTCAGCTTTATTAAAACATCAAATATTTAAAGAAATATAAACACTGTCCAATAAATGGTAAAAGTTCACTATAACGGTCTATGGTTGTTTGCCCTCTATTGTTTAAAATTTAAACTAAATTGCTTGAGAATCTGACATGTATGTTATTATATTACAAATAAATTAAAATTTAATCAAATGTAAAAGATAATAATAAAAAAAAAAACCTTTTGAATGTTGGATTAATTACACGACATTAATTAAAATAATTACTTTTAATTTCTTTGAAAGTTAAGATTTTAAACTGTCTACAACTTAAGAATTTAAAATAAAAAAGTATATGATACTTACAATTACATGAAAATTTATTCAAATGTAAAAGATAATAAAAAAAACATTTACCTTTTTAAATATAATTACGTCCTATACAGACTAGGAAGTTGGAGAAAAAAGTGGTATTGCTGTATCTACTCCGGGGGGGCAAATTCGTGCAGGTATGATGAAAACAAAGCTCTGCTAATGCCACATTGGAATTTCAGCTTACGCTTTGCTCTCATCCACATGTTTTCAATATTCTGGGTGTGTATGTCTCGATCTTTGGGATCCATGAAGTTTTCCTGATGGACGACAACCGAATGCAAATACACACCATTGTTGAGACTGCTGATGTTATTGTACGCAGCCCAGCCAGAGGCAGATGACTTTGGAAAAAGAAAGACCCCTTTCTGATTGAGATGCGATGGTGGCATTCCATTCTTCTGCCAGAATAGCAGCAACGCTTAAAAATTCACTATCAGGTACTAAGCATGTAACAGACATCTTTTGTAACTATAAAACTGTACACGTATGTGTGTAATTCGTGCCGTTGAACACATAAGGTGTCTTTTTTTTGCCACATGTGCTATAAATGTAGTTATTTTAAATTCTTAAGTTGTAGACAGTGTACGCACATTATTTCAGATGGCTCAGCTGCGTACAATAACATCAGCAGTCTCCAACTTCCTAGTCTGTATAGGATGTAATTATATTTAAAAAGGTAAATGTTTTTTTTATTATCTTTTACATTTGAATAAATTTTCATGTAATTGTAAGACAGTAGCATATACTTTTTTATTTTAAATTCTTAAGTTGTAGACAGTTTAAAATCTTAACTTTCAAAGAAATTAAAAGTAATTATTTTAATTAATGTCGTGTAATTAATCCAACATTCAAAAGGTGTTTTTTATTATTATTATCTTTTACATTTGATTAAATTTTAATTTATTTGTAATATAATAACATACATGTCAGATTCTCAAGCAATTTAGTTTAAATTTTAAACAATAGAGGGCAAACAACCATAGACCATTATAGTGAACTTTTACCCAATAAAATATGTATCAGTCATAGGGCTATGTTAACTATGCTGACAACCACATAAAGACTAAATATTATTCCCATTCCTTATCATATCCTATTTAAATATACATCATCTTGGTTTCCTGCTCACTAAGTACTTCCAAGCCACTATCTCAACATTATTTCTCAAGATTTTTCTACATCTTACATCGATAAAATAACTATCTGCATTTACAAAAACAATAAACAAAATTCATTAATAGTTAAACAATCTTACTATCCTATAAGAAAAGTCTGCTTACTTCATTGCTCTGTATGTTTAATCATATATGACTCACTTAGACAATATTTGAATATCCCATATCATAAAATTTTTTAAAAGAATCACATAATTATTTATTATGTTGGATTATATCACTAATAAAAAAAAATTGTCGTATGCATATTTCAAATCAATCCTATCTCATAATGTCTTTTAAAATGTTGTATAAAATGCATTACATATAATTTAAAAAAAACTTTTACACTTCATTCTTCCAATTTATGGATTATCTAAAGAAAACAAAAATATACATTATAAAATTATTAATAGTTATTATTATTACCAATAACCTTTATCTGGTCATCATGTTCAGTAGGCTTCCTTTGTCCACTTGAGCATTGCAGATATAGAAACAAATTCATACCCATACATTTTATATTAAAATATTTTTAGCTAACTTATTAGATCGTTATATTATAAGATTTTAATATTAACAAATTAATGTTTTTATGTTTTCCTAATCTTATATAAAATTTTAGATTTTAAATTAGGTTAACAAAATAAAAAGACTCAAAACTATAGTTACATATTTTTCTTGACAATTTTTCCTGATAAGTCCAAAAAATGCTTATTATTTTCTCTAGAGTTTTTTAAAATGTTCTCCAAGCGCGTTAAAGTTTAAAATAACATTATTATCAATCCATTTAGTAAAATTTAGAAAATAATATTTGGTTTTAGTATTTTTTAGAACGATAATATTTATTAATCCCGTGAAGCTTCTTAATCTTCTCTACCAATATTCTCTGCATATTCGATGCATCAATCCATCTTATTTAATTTTAAAATATTCGATGAACTTTTAAGTATTATTTATATTTCCATGGATTCATTTTTTTCATTCATCTATGTGTTCACTTTTATCTCGGTTTCTTTCCTGATACATTAAAACTTTTACTTGGTATTTTTTATACATCTCTTTTAAAATAAAACTTAAAATACTTTTAAACAAATCTTTTCCCCAGTACATTTTAAATAATTCGGAGAACGGATATTTTAATACAAAATGCTTCTGTAACATATTTTCCTGGGTTCTTTCTTAAATTTTGCACTCGAAAATATTTTTAAAAAAAATTTGTTACCTTTAGAAAGGATATAACATTTTATTCCTTTGAATATCATACTATATAAAATAATTTATGTAATATTTAATTGTCTTATTACCATTTAAATATAAATCTTGAATACTTATGCATAATAATGCGTCTCTAATTTTTTCATTAGACTCCGTATAATGTCCGAGCTGTGGTTATGTACCAGAACAGTTCTTCGGTTATGCATAAATAAAGCTGTATCAATAAATATTTCTACTGTATTACAATTTCTATCCATTTTATTTTGTAGTATATCCAATTTTATTTGTGTAGCTTAGGTTAAACTTTTAGATAAAATACGACTGATAAAGGAACTTTAAAAAATTAACAAGGCATGTTAAACGAAATTATTAAAATTTTTTTTAGTTTACACTCTCTTTTTTTTTTCACGTTGCTTTTAAAATATTAATTAGTTTTTTGCAGATAAAGTTTTAAGAAAGTACTAAAAAAAATTGACTAAAATAAAAGATTTTAAAAATACTATCTTTTGATAGTTATAATTTTACCTCTCTCCGGTTTCAATACATTTTTTATTCTCCCCACTAAGTTACAGACCATATATATCGTCTGCAAGAATACTTATTTCTTATTGGTCAATTATTTCCCACTTGAAAACAAATTTACAGATTTTCAATTTATAGTAGAATTATATTTTGAAAATAAAATGATGACGTAATGAACCCGAATATTATTTAACGTATTAATTTTAAATAAATTATTATTTTACTAAAACTATTTAAACATTACATATGATAGTTAACTTAATGTTTAATACTATTTACTTTTATGATAGGCAATAATTCCATCCAATTCTATAATATAACTTTGAAAATATTTTAAACTTTGTTATTATTCAAACAAGCAGTGTGTGTAATAGTATACATTAAAACAATCACGTGATTACAACTTAGACGATTTCCAATCTATTTCTCTGTCTAAACTAATAAAATTGATACACTTATTATATAATATAATTATAAAAAATTTGTAAGAACAATTTAGAAAATATAGAACTAGATATAATTTTCACCATCACAAAGTTTATTTTAAAAATATACTATATTAATTTTGACTATTTTAATATGATTACAAATCTAAATATAGCATTTATTAAATCATACGTTTTAAACTATTAAAATCGGATTTTTTAAATATACTTTTAATTATTTATAGCTGTGTTATTTAATATGGCCAGCTTTTACAACCATATGAAACAATATTTAAAGCTTTATATAACTATTTTTAAATGATTTTATATACTACATATTCACTTTAGCTTCAAATTGTACTTTAAAGATACAATTAACTTAACATAATTAATGTATTAAAAAAAAAAAAACATATTCTAAATTTAAAATTTTTCAGTAATTGACTGTTATAACTATTACTGACCTATGGAAAAGGGCACAATATATATATATATATGCAATAGTTGTATATATATATATATATATATATATATTAACAACTATTGCAAATATAAATAAGTATATATGACTTCTTGTTGCAAAATTATTGATTTTGTGTCCAATTTCGATACATCTGAAAATAGCCTTGGTAGATAAAATATCTTATTATTTGTATTTCATATTCTTACAAGATGGGTGGTTTCTACTTTTAAGCTAAAGGAATATTGGAAACTATACTTTCAATTTTTTTTAAAAATATTATAGCCTAAATAAACATATTTTATTATTTTATCTTTTGTATAGCCTTACTCAATTACCGTTAATGAGTTTTTTTTTTTTTTTATTCTGATCTTTAAAATAATATAATGCAAAATAGTCTACAGCATATATTGCATAAAAGAGTTTGTAAATGACGATGTGCTTTACATGATTATTAATATAACATGATCAAGTATTGTTAGATGCAAATTTTTTGGAAAAACAATATCAACCTCGTTATATAAATAACTAAAAACAAAGGCGTATATAATTTCCAAGAATATACTTTATCAACCATAATTTATTAGTTTACGCATAATGCATTTTTTCTTGCTATTAAACCATTTCAAAATATTATCTTCTATATATTAAGCAAATTTATAAAACATCGGAAATTAACTAGGATATTTTTATTATATTAAGAGTAAGTAGATTTTTGTTCTTATTATAATTGCTAAAACCAACTCAAAATAATCTCTGGAAAAAAGATTATAAAATCTTGAAATTATTAATGATATTATTAGAATAATTTATTTTTATAAAGTCTTTATATTTTTTGCATATCGAATTTATCTAAATTTTAATTATATGATATATTGTGAATTTGTTAGTAACTCGGTTGTGTTATTTTATATTATAGAATATCAATACTTATGCGCTTATAACGCTCATTAAAGAAGTTATATGTTATTAAATTTATTTAAAGCTTAGCGCTTTCAAAGCTCTATGGCTTCATAATTATAGCTGTGCAAAATAAAAATAAAAAAAAAGCGCTAAGCTTTAAATAAATTTAATAACATATAACTTCTTTAACGAGCGTTATAAGCCCATAAGTATTTATATTATAGAGAAACTTTGTTTTGCAAAATCCCAAAAATTTATTTGTATTAAACATGATAATTAGTTATATAATAAATATTTGCGTTTTTATAATTTATATGTCATTGATAAGCCAAAAATCAATTCCGAGCATGTATGTAAAAAAGCTTACATTTAATAGAAGTATCAATAAATCTAATGTAAAAATGTATTGCCTAGGGATAATAAAGGAAATGACTATATTCTGTTTCAAAAATTTATTTTTATTAAAATTTGAGAGTATTTTACAATGAGCATTATCACTTCATTTTGTCTTGTTGTCAAACTCTACATGTAATTTTTGTTATTAACTCTATGTGTCACTTTTATAATTTGTCAGTTCTCAGCAGCAAACTATTTTTGAATTTTAATTTGTTTTTGGGATTGTTTGTTCGCTTTTATATTAAAAAAAAAAAATTTAATATATTTTGACAATATATATTTTGACAATGTGCGAGTATGTATATGTATATAGATTGATTATATATATAATTGCAGTTTAATCCTATGCCATTCTAACTATTATAATATAAAAAATACTAAAGCAGAGCCTAAATACAAAATTTGGCAATAATTATTGTACCAAAAATACTTTCATCGCTTTCTGTCATATTCATGGTTATTCTGCTGAGAACATTAATTGTTTGCTGTTTTGAATGCTATTTGATTTTTAAATCCTTACATATTCATTTTGTGTAATTAACCATTGTCTTTTATTTTATGTTTGAGGTCATTATTTCTTCACACATAACTTTCACAACATGCAGATTACAAATGTGGTCATGCTCTTTTTCATGATTATGAAATATAGAGGCTTTAATGGCTTTAGGCTTAATTTTAGATATTTTATACATTAATGAATGTTGAGACATTCTAGTTCTAAGATTTTCCCTGGTCTCATCATAACATGCATATGAGAACTCTTTTTGGGTGCTGTTTACAGCATAGACCACATCTGGTTATTCCAATGTTAAAATTTTGTCTTTTGTGTTGTTAATAAACTTGTTAAAATGTATAGAAGTTCTGAATAAATTTATTGAGCATAATTGTGTTATTTTATTACCCATACATGATAAATATGATAGAACAATCCCGCTTTTAATATTTCTATTATTGGCCATTTTATTAATTATTTTGATTTTCTATTGTTCTGTATATCTATATATGGGGTTTCTATAACAGCCTGCTTTTATGAAGTCAGACACATTATGTTGAATGTTTTCAGTTGCCTCTGATTTACATTGACACAAATAGTAATTGTAATATCAAATGTTTTTTCAGCACCACAAATTTATGAGATGTAGGTACATTAAAACTTTACATTTATGTACCGTCTAATGTGAGCAGAGGCATTATGACCATTGCATATTGGTGAGCATTATGTGTTCATTTTTATTTTAAATTCAGATATTGAATTAAATTATTTTCTTTGACTTCAATTGTCCAATTCAAGCTTGAATTTATGTCCAAGTCTTTGAACATGTGATTAATTATATTTTGAGGTCCACTTACAAAGACATCATCCCCATAATACATACACACACACACACATATATATATATATATTAGCATATATATATATATATATATATATTGTAACCATATATTTTAGCATAAAATATAATCATTGATGTAACTAGTATAAAAAAAAAATTTCTCTGTCTTCTTTGGTGATTTGATTGTCTTGATTTGCACTTTGAACAGATTACTCTCTTATATTATTTTAATAAATTTAAATTTGCTTCGTTCCACATACTAATTCATATCATAATGTTTAACTTTTTAAAAATTTTGACAACACATTAAATTTGGTAAAATAGTATTAAAATATAATATTTTATTTATATTTGTTTAAAGTAATCTTAAAAATTATTTCTATTGAATTAACAAAAAACCATTTGTTCAATTAAAATAAATTATTAAAAATAAATACAGTAACTACGTATGCGTCTCAATGTAAAAAGAGAAAAGAGCGCGAATTTAAGAGAAGATCGTCTGTTAGTTTACTTTTGGAGGGAAAAAGAAAAGAAAAATGGTAAAAGGCAAATGTTGTAATTTTGATAAGCTTATTTTAAAATAGTTAACAAGTAAACGGATTACCACAAATTTTCTATAAACGTAAAAATAATATCGTGGTATTTAATTATAAGATGAATTGCTAAATTTAAAAGTCTGTTCAAGTCGGCTGGCCAAGTGGATCAAATCACCGGTAATAATTTCCCAATATTACATTTAAAATGGCGGAGCTTCCCAGTTTAAAAGAATTAATTGCAAGAATTTGGTATGTTTTAAAATGTTTATTGTTCTACAATTTGGAAAAAATTAAATAAGTATTTTAATTACAGAAGTTTTATAAATATGAAAATTTGTTTTTTAAAAAAGAAGAAGTTTAAATTAAAGTAAAATGTTAAAGTTATCAACATAGTTTAATATTTCCGTTTCAAATTCTAATAAAAATATAGTATTGATTGATATTTAACTTTATAATGCCAGTAATATATTTGCTAATTAATTTGTTTGTCATTTGGATAATAAACAGTCTTCAATAATTGATCAAAGCTATTTTCTAATTTTATCGTCAGTGTGGAATGATTAAATAAATTGCTATAATTAGTATTCTTAGATTTAAGCGTGGATAAATAAATATTAGCATGGATGTAATAAACTTGGAACATTTTTAATAGAGAAATGTAGAAATTAATAACTTTTGAAAAACATTTTCATTTAAGTTCTGCGTGTCATGTTTTTGAAATTGTTTCTTGTTTATGGAGCCATGTAAAATCATTAATCTAATATTGCTGATAATAACTAATACAAAATGGATAAAATGACATGTATGGAATTCAACTATAGTTGTGGCTATTACTTCATACATTTATTGTTCGACACATCGTACATGGATTTCACGGATCATATTGGTCATTATAAAATGCTATACAATCTAATTTGTGACACACACACCTGCTAAAATTCATGTATTGAACAATAAAATGCTATACATTTAATTTATATCATACACACACCTGTTAGATTTTATGTAGTTGATGAATAATTCATTACTTTGATTTTATCGTTATATGAACTTGCATGTGAAGTTCATAAGTTATATTTTATTAAGTTTAAATTAATAGGGGTTGAATAAAATATTTATTCAAGAGAATAGCGCTTGCGAAAAGCTTGAAAAGTACTAAAAGGAATTTATGAGATGTATCAATTTTTCATGAGGTATTTTGTGAGTCTTTCCAGATTTATATTCCTATACTAATATTACTTATATTGTATTACACATGTTTTATTTAAGCAAGATAAGTTAGTACATTAGTTGTCCTGATTAGTGTAACATTTTATTATGCAAGAACCCACATTTGCTAAAGTGTTAGTGTTTTCCGAATGATCAGAGTAACTGAGGAGGATGATTTTGCACTTTAATGTGAAGTAAATAGTAAGGTTGTTTTATAATGTTGAAAGGCATTAATCTGTGCCGGTGGTTAATCCGCAGATTATTTAATTGCCATTTTTGTATTTTACACTCATTCCAGCGCTGGTGGTTAATCCGCGGAATTGTGTAATTATACGTATTACTTTATGATGGTGTATCAATCCACAAAGCGTTTAGTATTATTTAATTCCTATGTGTAGATGAACGCATCCACAGGAATATGTTTTACTTCATAGATATAAGTTGGGCAAAGTATTTTAGTTAATCTGCTAAATCATCTTCTTCCATTTGTAAGTATAGTTCATAAGTTAGATCATCAAATTGTAGCAGGACATTCTATTCAAGTTACTTCATAATAATTAACTGTTGGTTGATTATTATTTACCGGAGTGTAAGTTTAAATTTTCATTTTATTTAATGATTGCATTATAGCTAAATCCTACAGATATAATATTATTTATTATATTATTATAATTTTACGGTATGGATTTATTGAATCTGGAAATGATGTTAAATATTTCATGAGTTGATGTTGAATTTAGTATAATTTGCTCAAGATTCATTATATCAAATTGAAATAAGGTATGATTAGGTTTTTAAAACCGTACCTATGATATGTCATTGAAGAAAGTCGATGGAATTATAATTTATTTATTTTATTTGTTTATTTATGTGTTTACTTATGACATTGGAATTAATTACTTATTATTCATAAATTTGTAAATAAACGTTGATTTATAATTAAACTTACTGTGCCGTTGCTATGTGTCATTTATAAAATCAGAAATCATAAGCCTTGGATAGAGCATACATGAAGTACATACCATTGTCAACATGATATCAGAGTTTAGTGATATTTTGAGAAAACATTTGGATGCTTTTAGTCTTTGGTAGTTTATGATGTGTAGGGTACAATAAAATCCCATTTACCTTTTCCATCATTTTGGCTTTGCGTAGTTGATCTAGTATACAATACAAATTGATTATTAAACCTGTAAACAGATTTACCAAATAATGATATGATTGAATATATTTACTTAACATTTTAAATTGTCATTTGTCAGTATAAAAAGAGTCTCAGTGATATAGTAAACTATAAAAAGAACCCAATTATTTATGTTTATTTATTGCAAAGCTTTACCTAGACTAGCATTTGTATTAAAATCATATAGATGGTTTAAAATTTCATAATCTTATGTAGTTCAACAAATTATGCCATCTTGTACATGGTCGGCCATCGGGTCTCATACAATAAAATCGCAAATTAAGGTTTGTAGGGTAATAACATTGCACTTATAATTTGTTTACTGTATTTTATCATACTACTATGATAGGTCTTCGCGGTACACCCTGGCTGCGATCAAATTAAATCATAAAAGTTTATGTTAGATCATTAGTTTGGTCTGTGGTAAGTTGCTCCAGATGTTGGTTGTGGTCTTTGGTGCATAAAATAAATAGCATAATATGCTTTTGGATACAGCTCTTAATAGCTGACAATGTGTAGCGGGAATTGATCAGTGATCGAGGTTACGATTCTCAGTGCACTTACGTTATGGAGTTGACCACACTTTAGAGGGTTACAAATTTTTGGCGCCACAACGTGGTCGGCCCGATATGTAAGGGTTACAAATTTTTGGTGCCACAACGTGTTCGGCCCGATATGTTGAGGTTATACAGTCATTGTAAGTGTGCAATTACAGTTTTTAGCACTTTATAAACATGCGACTTGATTAATTGATTGTTGCAGAGTACAATATGGTAATGTGTGAACTGAATTAATTAATGATTGTTGATTACAATTTTAATTTCCCATATTACAAGAATATTATCATGTGACAGATGCTCTATCATGGTGATAAAATATTGTATGTTTTATTGCTATATATTTCTCCAAATTAATTATATAGATTTCTGATGACAATAGCAATCATATTCCAAGATATACCAATATTTATGATTGAATTGGGAGAAGTTGAAATATCAAAGTGGGGGTTCAGATTATTTTAGTGTGAATGTGATATATACCATCTGGGATAGATTATTGGTGGTGAGGATTTAGTGGTTGGTCGGCTTGAACAAGATTTTAATTGATCATTGTTATTAAAACACATATTTTAGGAAAGTAAAAATTTGGTTTCACAAAATATTGAAATAGTTGTTATAAAATACCCAAAATGAGTGATTCTGAAGAAATTAGTTATCCTGAAACAACCCAAGAAGTTCCTGATCTTGATTTCCAACAACGGTTTATGTTGATGCTTCAACGCATAGAGATTGGAATGAATGAACAGTCTCTAAAAATGAATGAACAGTCTGAAAAATTAAATGAACAGTCTTTAAAAATGAATGAACAGTCTGAAAAATTAAATGAACAGTCTCTTTCTCAAAAAGAGATGACTGAAAAATTGAATGAACAGTCTCTAAAATTAAATGAACAGTCTCTTTCCCAAAAAGAGATGTTAGAGTCTCACAAAGAGATGACTGAAAAATTGAATGAACAGTCTCTAAAATTAAATGAACAGTCTCTTTCCCAAAAAGAGATGTTAGAGTCTCACAAAGAGATGACTGAAAAATTGAATGAACAGTTTGAAAAATTAGATAGTTTTGAGAATAAAATGGCTGAAGTTCAGGAATTTGTGAAAGAAAAATAGAAGCTGCTAGGGTAAAAACAATGGAGGAATTTAATCAAAAATTTCAATCCCTAGAAAATAGTTGTAAGGCAGCTAAAGGGGAGTCCGATATTAAATTAGAAGAAATTAAAGCTAATTTCTTCGATTATAAAAAGCACTTGGAAGTTCAGATAGAAGAAATTGGAAATAAGTTTATAACCCATGAGGAGAATGTGGACACTAAACTCAAGGTGCTTGATGTGGCAATGGGTGACTCAAGGAGTCAGTTGGCACAAATATTTAGTGAAATAAACTATAAAGTTCAAGAAGTAGAGTCTCAATCTGCCAAATCTATTGATAAAATTAAAACTGAAATGGAAGGTAAACTTCACAATATGAATGAGAGTCATTCAACTTTTGAACAAGGCATATTTAAATCCATGACTGAATCTGTAACAGAGAGCAGAGCAGAATTGGGTAGCATTAAAAAGATTTTGGAGGAAACTATCAATAGGTCTAAAGTAGAAAATAAAGAATTAAAAAAGACTAATGCTAAATTTAGTGGAGAGTTAGAAATGATGCAAAAAGAGTGGAAGGAAATGAGGGATAAATGTCAAGAGTGGCCAAATGAGCCAAATGAGTTTAAAGAAGGACAGAAACTAGAGGCAAAGATTGAAAATCTTCAGCTAAAAATGCTAGAAATTCAAAGGGCTCAAGAGAAAAATGATAATTTCATTGGTCAAAACACCAAGTATTATGTAGATGGGACAGAGACCTCTGTTAAAGAAGTAGTTGTATCGGATGGTAATTTTACTGGTATCCGCACAACTCCCATTTTCCAAAAACCATTAGAAATTGAATCTGAGGCCAATGATGTCAAGAACACAGATATGTCGATGAGTGGATCTACAGCTCTTAAATTTCTAAAGATTAAGCCATTTAAAGGGGAGTATTTGGAAAACCCTCTAGAATTTCTTCAAAATCTGGAGGAATTGTTTACTTTATGTGCATTTTCAGAAAGAGAAAAACTGGCTATCTCCAGCAACCATCTTTATGCTGCTGCAAAAGATTGGTGGCAGTCTTTGTTTGATTGTCCTCAAACATATGGAGATTTTAAACATTTAATAATGTCAAGTTTCTGGGGTGAAGATCGTCAGGATAACATGTGTTATCAAATCACTCGAGAAAAGTACAATGCTAATAAAGGTAGCTATACGCAATTTTTTTGTGGACAGGCGGTCAAACTTAAAACTTTATCTGCTTTTCCATTATCTGAGCATCATATAGTCAGGATCTTAAGACATAACTTACCTTGACAGATTGAACAAGTTTTGATTGCTGCAGATAAGTATACAATTGATGAGGTGTCAGAGATCTTAGATGCACTAGAGACAAGTGAATGTGACCTGGAAAACAGATATAGAGGTGGAAAGGATGCTAGAGCTTCTCATAACTGTTCCATTGCTAATGTTAATGTTGCTCCCATAAGAAGTCCTTATCATGATAACAGATACCAGAGTAGGAGTCGTAGTTATAAACGACCAAAATTTTATCATAGAGTTAATGGTCAACCTAGTCTAATTAATAAGACCCAAGATAGAGATCAACCTTCTGTTAGTGGAATTAAACCACTTCACACAAAGGATATTAAGACAAATGTTAAAAGTAGTGCATTACACTAGAAGGGGCCTTAAGGAAAAGTTCCTCATGTTGGCAACTTAAAGAAAAACGAATTTAGAAAATTTTTAAGCTTATATAATGGACCTTTCATGATTGAAAGCCAGGTGGGAGAGAACGCATTTATGCTCTCAACCCCTGAAGGAATCTGAGGCACCTACAATGCACGTAGTTTAAAACCTGTACCTTCAATAAATTAGGGGAATTTATATCGTGTAAATGTTATACCATATTCAGATTGATGATAAATTATAGATAGGATAATAAAAATAGTGACTTATGGTGTACCTTAGTAGAGTTTGATGAAATGGAATTCTGAAGAAAGATAATTTTTTTCCATAGGGGGGTGTAAACTGTAACCATATATCGGGCTGACCACGTTGTGGCACCAAAAATTTGTAACCCTCCAAAGTGTGGTCAACTCCGTAACGTAAGTGCACTAAGAATCATAACCTCGATCACTGATCAATTCCACTACACATTGTCAGCTATTAAGAGCTGTATCCAAAAGCATATTATGCTATTTATTTTATGCACCTAAGACCACAACCAACATCTGGAGCAACTTACCACAGACCAAACCAATGATCTAACATAAACTTTTATGATTTAATTTGATCACAGCCAGGGTGTACCGCGAAGACCTATCATAGTAGTATGATAAAATACAGAAAACAAATTATAAGTGCAATGTTATTACCCTACAAACCTTAATTTGCGATTTTATTGTATGAGACCCGATGGCCGACCATGTACAAGATGGCATAATTTGTTGAACTACATAAGATTATGAAATTTTAAACCATCTATATGATTTTAATACAAATGCTAGTCTAGGTAAAGCTTTGCAATAAATAAACATAAATAATTGGGTTCTTTTTATACTTTACTATATCACTGAGACTCTTTTTATACTGACAAATGACAATTTAAAATGTTAAGTAAATATATTCAATCATATCATTATTTGGTAAATCTGTTTACAGGTTTAATAATCAATTTGTATTGTATACTAGATCAACTACGCAAAGCCAAAATGATGGAAAAGGTAAATGGGATTTTATTGTAACCTACACATCATAAACTACCAAAGACTAAAAGCATCCAAATGTTTTCTCAAAATATCACTAAACTCTGATATCATGTTGACAATGGTATGTACTTCATGTATGCTCTATCCAAGGCTTATGATTTCTGATTTTATGAATGACACATAGCAACGGCACAGTAAGTTTAATTATAAATCAATGTTTATTTACAAATTTATGAATAATAAGTAATTAATTCCAATGTCATAAGTAAAGACATAAATAAACAAATAAAATAAATAAATTATAATTCCGTTGACTTTCTTCAATGACATATCATAGGTACAGTTTTAAAAACCTAATCATACCTTATTTCAATTTGATATAATGAATATTGAGCAAATTATACTAAATTCAACATCAACTCATGAAATATTTAACATCATTTCCAGATTCAATAAATCCATACCGTAAAATTATAATAATATAATAAATAATATTATATCTGTAGAATTTATCTATAATGCAATCATTAAATAAAATGAAAATTTAAACTTACACTCCGGTAAATAATAATCAACCAACAGTTAATTATTATGAAATAACTTGAATAGAATGTCCTGCTACAATTTGATGATCTAACTTATGAACTATACTTACAAATGGAAGAAGATGATTTAGCAGATTAACTAAAATACTTTGCCCAACTTATATCTATGAAGTAAAACATATTCCTGTGGATGTGTTCATCTACACATAGGAATTAAATAATACTAAACGCTTTGTGGATTGATACACCATCATAAAGTAATACGTATAATTACACAATTCTGCGGATTAACCACCAGCGCTGGAATGAGTGTAAAATAGAAAAATGGCAATTAAATAAACTGCGGATTAACCACCAGCACAGATTAATGCCTTTCAACATTATAAAACAACCTTACTATTTACTTCACATTAAAGTGCAAAATCATCCTCCTCAGTTACTCTGATCATTCGGAAAACACTAACACTTTAGCAAATGTGGGTTCTTGCATAATAAAATGTTACACTAATCAGGACAACTAATGTACTAACTTATCTTGCTTAAATAAAACATGTGTAATACAATATAAGTAATATTAGTATAGGAATATAAATCTGGAAAGACTCACAAAATACCTCATGAAAAATTGATACATCTCATAAATTCCTTTTAGTACTTTTCAAGCTTTTTGCAAGCGCTATTCTCTTGAATAAATATTTTATTCAACCCCTATTAATTTAAACTTAATAAAATATAACTTATGAACTTCACATGCAAGTTCATATAACGATAAAATCAAAGTAATGAATTATTCATCAACTACATAAAATCTAACAGGTGTGTGTATGATATAAATTAAATGTATAGCATTTTATTGTTCAATACATGAATTTTAGCAGGTGTGTGTGTCACAAATTAGATTGTATAGCATTTTATAATGACAAATATGATCCGTGAAATCCATGTACGATGTGTCGAACAATAAATGTACGAAGTAATAGCCACAACTATAGTTGAATTCCATACATGTAATTTTATCCATTTTGTATTAGTTATTATCAGCAATATTAGATTAACGATTTTACGTGGCTCCATAACCAAGAAACAGTTTCAAAAACATGACACGCAGAACTTAAATGAAAATGTTTTTCAAAAGTTATTAATTTCTACATTTCTCTATTAAAAATGTTCCAAGTTTATTACATCCATGCTAATATTTATTTATCCATGCTTAAATCTAAGAATACTAATTATAGCAATTTATTTAATCATTCCACACTGACGATAAAATTAGAAAATAGCTTTGATCAATTATTGAAGACTGTTTATTATCCAAATGACAAACAAATTAATTAGCAAATATATTACTGGCATTATAAAGTTAAATATCAATCAATACTATATTTTTATTAGAATTTGAAACGGAAATATTAAACTATGTTGATAACTTTAACATTTTACTTTAATTTAAACTTCTTCTTTTTTAAAAAACAAATTTTCATATTTATAAAACTTCTGTAATTAAAATACTTATTTAATTTTTTCCAAATTGTAGAACAGTAAACATTTAAAAACATACCAAATTCTTGCAATTAATTCTTTTAAACTGGGAAGCTCCGCCATTTTAAATGTAATATTGGGAAATTATTACCGGTGATTTGATCCACTTGGCCAGCTGACTTGAACAGACTTTTAAATTTAGCAATTCATCTTATAATTAAATACCACGATATTATTTTTACGTTTATAGAAAATTTGTGGTAATCTGTTTACTTGTTAACTATTTTAAAATAAGCTTATCAAAATTACAACATTTGCCTTTTACCATTTTTCTTTTCTTTTTTCCTCCAAAAGTAAACTAACAGACTATCTTCTCTTAAATTCGCGCTCTTTTCTCTTTTTACATTGAGACGCATACGTAATTACTGTATTTATTTTTAATAATTTATTTTAATTGAACAAATGGTTTTTTGTTAATTCAATAGAAATAATTTTTAAGATTACTTTAAACAAATGTAAATAAAATATTATATTTTAATACTATTTTACCAAATTTAATGTGTTGTCAAAATTTTTAAAAAGTTAAACATTATGATATGAATTAGTATGTGGAACGAAGCAAATTTAAATTTATTAAAATAATATAAGAGAGTAATCTGTTCAAAGTGCAAATCAAGCCAATCAAATCACCAAAGAAGACAGAGAAATTTTTTTTTATACAAGTTACATCAATGATTATATTTTATGCTAAAATATATGGTTACAATATATATATATATATATATTGTAATTATATTATATATATATATAAATTGCTTATATATATATATATATATATATAAGCAATTTTATTGTGGGTTTAATATAGAGGTCTATTATAGTTGCTTCTTTGTATGCCAGATTCTGACTAAATACAGTTGCGCTAAGTAATCATACTATATATTAAACATACAAAAAATTGTATATGCTATGTGGACAATGTCTTTGTAAGTACATCTCCAAATATAATTAATTGCCCATTCAGATAATCAAACACAAATGCAGGCTTGAATTGAACAGTTACAGTAAAAGAAAACAATCTAATTCAATATCTGGTTCTCAAGTTAAAGTGGATACATAATGCACTTAATGTGTAGTGGTTATAATCTCCCCCCCCATCAGAGTATACATAGACATAAAATCTAAGGTGCTTACATCTCAAAAATCTGTATGACTTTTATTATTTGTGTGAGTATGAATCAAATAAAACTAAGAACAATCAACATTATATGGCTGACTATAAGCAGGCTACTATAGAACACACATAAATAGATATACAGAGCAATTCAAATCAAAATAATTAATAAAATTCCTAATTATAGAAATAATAAAAGGTGTATTGCTCTACTATATTTATCATGTACTGGTAACAAAGTAGCACAAATAGGCTTGGACAAATTTAATGTCAGATTCAACAAACCCATAAATATAAACAAGCTTATTAACAATACAGAGGACAAAATTTTGACCTTAGTAAGGCCACTGTGGTCTATGTTATAAATCTAAACCCAAAAAGACTGCCCACATGTATATTATAGTGAAACCAGGGAAAATCTTAAAACTATAATGACTCAATATTCATTGATAATGGTTTCAACACAATTGAAATAAAACCACTATATAAAACAATGAATATTTTCTTTATTGAACCAGTTCAATAAAGAAAATATTCATTGTTTTATATAGTGGTTTTATTTCAATTGTGTTGGAACTATTATGAATTATTGAAAACATCATTATGGACAAATTTATGTTTGACCATTGTTAAGGAATATTGATTAATGTATATTTTCCTGATTAATTTAAAGTAACTAGAATGATTGCATTAATAAAAAATAATGTAAACTCAATGTCAAAAATTGTAGGTCAATTTTAATAATATCTAATCTTTCAATTTTTTTTTTTTTGAAAATTGCATTTATAATATTATAAAGAAACATATTCCAAAAACAACAAATAAATCTTGACATGATTTTGCTCCATCAAAATCTTGTTTTAGCAGCTTATTATCAAAATATGATAATATATGTTATGCTCTTATTAATAAGAATAGAATATAAATAGACAAAAGTTATTAAAATAACTTCAGATATAAAAACATTATTTTTTCAAAGCTTAATTTACCAAGTGGAATTTTTATATTGATTTTAATAAAGTTTTCTGATAGTCTGTCAAAATATCAAGATGTTCCACTTAGTGCAATTTTTTACCATTACTATTTAATAGTCTTAAAAATGATATAATAAATTACATAAAATATTTATTGTTAGTGATATATGTGAATTGCACAAGTTTAATAATTGTTTAAAATAATTAATAATTATAAGGATTTGTATTTATTGCAAGGTAATAATAATTTTTTGAATTGACATAAAGATAACTACATATTTTTATATATTAAAAAACTAAGTTTTACTAGTATCAAAATTATCAAAAATGATTGTTGATACTTACTATATTAATAGCACAAAAAATAAATTACAAAAATAATCATAAAGACATGAGTTTAATTTTGAATCTAATAATCATTTAATATTCACTAAAACATAACATATCCAAATCTTAAAATGCTATTAGTCAAACCATTACAAATAGAAGGTAATTTTCAACAAAAAATATTTTCTTCCTTAATATATTATTATTACCAAGATTATGTTTTACCTCTGACATTTAAAATAGTGATAATAAAAACTACATATCAATGAACTGCATCAAAAATGATTGGTATTAACAAAAACATTCATAATTTCTGTTTAAAAACTTTAAGAATTTTCAAGACCTTGATGGTAATCTAAGAAAAATCAGTTATTGTAAAAGTTTTGAACTAATACTTCTTTATCCTCTCAAAATAAGATAGATAGATAGATAGATAGATAGATAGATAGATAGATAGATAGATAGATAGATAGATAGATAGATAGATAGATAGATAGATAGATAGATAGATAGATAGATAGATAAATAGATAGATAGATAGATAGATAGATAGATAGATAGATAGATAGATAGATAGATAGATAGATAGATAGATAGATAGATAGATAGATAGATAGATAGATAGATAGATAGATAGATAGACAGATAGACAGATAGACAGATAGACAGATAGACAGATAGACAGATAAATAGATAGATAGATAGATAGATAGATAGATAGATAGATAGATAGATAGATAGATAGATAGGTAGGTAGATAGGTAGATAGGTAGATAGATAGATAGGTAGATAGATGGATAGATAGATAGATAGATAGATAGATAGATAGATAGATAGATAGATAGATAGATAGATAGATAGATAGATAGATAGATAGATAGATAGATAGATAGATAGATAGATAGATAGATAGATAGATAGATAGATAGATAGATAGATTCAATTTCTAAAATGTATTTTATTAAACTGTGTACTAAGAATGTGTATTATTCAATTCATTTTTAATATAAGTATTATTTAAATAAGTGAATTATTTTATATAGCGCAATGTTTTTTTACAAACTGTAATATTTTAAACAGCATTAAACTGTTGCACATGCGCTTTGTATTTTAACTATAAATCTTTTCCAAAGACTTTATCATGTGTTTGAAGTGTTTGTATTCATTCATTTTATAGTTAAAATCCAAAGAGCCTGTGCAACAGTTTAATGCTGTTTAAAATATTATAAATATTATTAAATAAGCCTGTTTTCAGTTATAAGTATTATTGTAAGTGGCATTGGAATATTATAAGTAAATAAATATATAAAATATATAAAAATAATTGAAACAATATTTTTAATAGTATTTTAGAAACTGCAATATTTTCACACTTTTCTATTTATAAAACTTAAACAAATATCTTGAATGAGTTTATCATATAATTACTTTTATCAGTGTGAGTTAGTGTAGATGTATTTCAACTTTTGTGACTCACTACCTTTCTTTAAATATATGGATAAATTCATTTGAAAAAAGTTAAATGTCTCTTAAAATATATCTCCACTTAAATCAGAACTTCTCATGTATTCCATATATATATATATATATATATGATAAACAAAAATGCAAGTTAAAAAACTTGCTAACACTTGTATTTATGTCCACAGATGGCGTCCTACCAAAAAGATCGGTGTTTTTGGTAGGACACCATCTGTGGACATAAATACAAGCATTAGCAAGTTTTTTAACTTGCATTTTTGTTTATCATAAATGTACCTTTGAGGTCTTTCTTGCAATGATATAGATTGCAGAGGCTTCTACTATGTGGTGATGCTGAACTGAGATCAGACCCATATAGCTATCTGGTTTGCTATGCTGAGTTTGAAGACATTACGTGTCTAAAAAATTCATGCTTGCAAGCTGAATAGAAATTGTTTAATAAACGCTCAGAGTTTGTATTTAGATCTAGTTTCTTTATTCCTGTCTTTCACTGATGATAGCAAATAGCTTGAAATCATGATCTGAAAGTGGAATTATAGTTAGAGATAGTGAATGCTACTCTGACGTTTATGTAAACAAAACATACGCTTGATCGGTGTTTTTGGTAGGACGCCATCTGTGGACATATATATATATATAAAATACATATTTTGCGGATGAACCCACAAAATATGTATTTTATATATTTAACCTGTGCAAATCTTCGTTTTAACATATATATATATATATATATACATACAATAAAACAATCAGAATTATAATCATAAAATTTATTACATCAATGTTAATTAAATAAACAAATAATAACTATAATAAAACTATTTTAATAAAAAAATATAATAATTTAAACCTTTAATTTTGGGGAGTGGGGGTGTGTTTTTGGTGGAGGGTATGATATTAATAACTTAGGAATTGACAAAATAAATTCATATATTCTTTTTCAGAAAGGACAAGATGAAAAATAATTTTGAATAAAGATTATAAAACATGGAAAAGAGGGGGTTTGAGTCCTTACTAATGTTGATTGTCCTGACAAAATTTCAATAATTAATTATACATATTGAATGCTTTAATTATAAAAATTATCATAATTTATTTTGGTTCTAGTCTAATAGCTAAAGACGCCACTTTATGGCAATGTTTTGTGATAAAACACATAAAAATGTTGTTGCCATGGTGACAGGTTCGAACACCCATTTTCTATAATACAACTTTTTTGTTGTGCTACAGATTGCAGGCCACTTTGTCGCATCACAGTACAGCATGTATGTCACATTGCAGCAAATAAATTTGGTGAATTTTCACAGTTTATAAAATTGTTATGGCTTGATGAGAGGGAGTGTATATTTGAATTGGATGGAAATGTTGTTTTGATTGAATTATTTTTTTTAAAGTATTGAAATGTTCAGATTTTCTAAAGTAATAATTATCAGACTTTTTACACCGTATTGTATTGAAGTTTTAAGTGGAAAAATGTTGACAAGATATATGTGTAAAGTGAGATGGAATTAGGTAATGCGTCAGGTAACATACTGTTCGTAACATTTCACGAGACAAACAATATTCTACCGTGTGTTTATTTTTGAAGTAAAAAATAGCGGAAACATAAAAATATCCAGTAAGAAAAGTACAATTCTACACTGGTTAGTAAATAAAGAAGACATTATATATATATATATATATATATAATATATAAATTTATATATATATATATATATATATATATTAATAATTCAAACAAATATATTTAACACAGTATTCAAAATTAAATAATATATTCTTTACCAGAAGTACTTTCAATTGTTTCACTGACAATCTTTTTCAACTGTTAATACAAACGTACAAAAAATAAAAACTTGCATTACCCATCATTCAATCTATTCAAATTTCCCACAATTCTGTTGTCTTTATATTTGCCGATTGTTTATTCATCAAACCACCTCTATTCCTAGATATCATCATTGCCTCTTTAATTTTACGTTTTTCACTACACCTTTCAATTTGAATAATTTTTATATCTCTATTATTAAATTTAAAACCATAATTACATGTTTTATTATGATCAAATATAATTGATGGAGTATTCATATTTACTGAAGATATATTTTCTTTCTGTACACGTTTATATAATGTCTTATGATCATTATATCGTTTTTGTGTAAAAACGATATAATGATCATAAGACATTATATAAACGTGTACAGAAAGAAAATATATCTTCAGTAAATATGAAAACTCCATCAATTATATTTGATCATAATAAAACATGTAATTATGGTTTTAAATTTAATAATAGAGATATAAAAATTATTCAAATTGAAAGGTGTAGTGAAAAACGTAAAATTAAAGAGGCAATGATGATATCTAGGAATAGAGGTGGTTTGATGAATAAACAATCGGCAAATATAAAGACAACAGAATTGTGGGAAATTTGAATAGATTGAATGATGGGTAATGCAAGTTTTTATTTTTTGTACGTTTGTATTAACAGTTGAAAAAGATTGTCAGTGAAACAATTGAAAGTACTTCTGGTAAAGAATATATTATTTAATTTTGAATACTGTGTTAAATATATTTGTTTGAATTATTATTATATAATTTAAAAATACAGACATTTAATGGTTGTAGTTATATATATATATATATATATATATATATATATATATATATATATATATATATATATATATATATATGTATTTGTTGTTGTTTAAAAACTTTTACTTTCTTTCTTTTCTCCGATTACTGTTATACTTTGTTGAATATATTTTATGTTTATTGTTATCATTTATTTCATATATGTTAATAAAAAAATAAGTATTTACAAAAAGTATGATGTTGATATTTTTTTATTTTAGCATTACAAACAACAGAACCCTAACCCTAAACCTAACCCTAAAACTAACCCTAAACCTAACCCTACTTTTACTTTTTTGTCATTCTATTTGAAATAAAAAATAGTGGTAATATCTGTTTGTCTGTAAAAAATAAAAATGTAAAACAATTACTAAAAAAGTAAAAAATAGTGGTAACACAATAATATCTGATTGTCTGTAAAAATTAAAATGTAAAAGAAAGACTAAGAAATTTTACTTTTTATTCTGACGAGTTTTTAAACAACAAAAAAAAAAAAAACATAACCCCACTAAAAAAATATCCGATAGAAAATTGTTTTATCTAATAAAGCAAAATAAAAAACACGAATCAAATTGTAATTTGTTGATTTTATTTTACATTTACTGTTATCATTTAATTTGTATATGTTAATAAAAAAATAATATTTAAAAAAGACGATTTTGTTTTTTTTATAATTTTTGCATTACAAAACACATATCAAAATGATTAAAATCAATGGCCAGGGAATTTTCATATTTTATAGTTTTAGCAAAAAAACAGCACCATCGAACAGCGTCTTTATCTATAATACTAGCACCTTTATTTTATACATTATTGATTTTAAAATGGCTGCAGTTTAGTACATTAGTTTTAATTATATTACTGGGACAAATTTTTTTAATAGCTCTAATAAAATAAATAGATGCTCAAAAATAAATGTAGTCATTTTAACTACAAGAAAAACAAACACAAGTGGAAAAATTTAGAAAGAGAGAAAAAACTACTCTAAAAATAAAATTTCCTGTGACTGTACAAACTGATAAATACCTCCATTTTCTATTACTGAATATTTTACAATTTTGTCTTTTCTAATTTCTTTAGCAGAACACTTTTTTTCTGAAATATTTCTATATCATGTGTCATAAACTAAGAGATTTACTAGCACAGTTTTAAACTGTAATTTTAAAACAAAAGGGCATTAACCCTTTATACATGCAATGTACTGTTATATTAAATCACCATTGTTTTTATTAAATGTTAGAAAACTCTCAATCCAAGGCACAGAATAGAGTCTTTGACAAGATAAGAAATGTCATTGTATTGTTTGTACCTAAATTTGATGGAGCATAACAATACAGCACATGTGGAAATGTTTGACTACATTGTGTTTAAAATTACAGTTTGAAATTGTGCCAGTAAATTTCTTAGTTTATTACAATAATTCTACCATTTCTTAATATTAACAGATAGTAAATGTATGAAAATAAAGTGAATATTATAAAATCATCATGATCTCATTTGAAGGTATTTAAGATGGGTCTATGTAGTCAATATAGGTACAATAGATGGCTGTTCTTATCTTTTCATAGTCTATCTTTTTCTTGGATTGAGAGTTTATTAACATTCAACAAAAACAATATTGCTTGAGTATATTTAAAACAGGCAAAAACTCACTATATGCATTGGAGATCATGTGATGAGTATAATTACAGCCCTTGTGTAAAAGATTGATTACCTTCTTCTTAAAATTACAGTTTGATACTGTGTTAAACAATCCTTTAATTTATTACAATAATTCCAAGATCTCTTAATATTAATATGTATTAAATGGTCAAATTTTATGAGTTGTGGTATGCATATTAAAGAAAATGGAAATAAAGTGAAAAATATAAAATCTTCATGCTCTTATTCCAAGATACTTAAGATTGGCTTATATAGTTCAATTTAGATACAAAAGATAAGGCAGCTGTTCTTATCTTTAAAATATTCTATCTTGTTCCTTGGATTGAGAGTTTTGTAACATTCAACAAAAAATCCTTGAATGAATATAACAGTATATCACACATATAAAGGGATGATTACTGTCTTTTTAAAATTATCCCATCTGTAATTGCATTTCTTTAATTTATTTTATTCCTCACCACATTTTCCCAATGGAAACCATTGACATTGCCCATTTTTAGATTGTCTTTCAAATAATTTTTATAATGTAGATAAGTTCTAGATTACTCATGAAAAACTTACATTCATATAAAGTCATTATACAAAGTCCATAAATGTTCAATCATTTTAGTAGCCTTAATGTCATACTAACAACACAAAATTCTAAAGCAAAAACAGTCTGCTGCATGATTTTTTGTTCCACTGATTAATAGTATTATATGTTTTAATCTTTCCAATTATATAATTAGTGAGACTAAACTCAAAAATAGTATATCTTAAAATAATATCTATGAAGCTAAGTTCATAAAATGTATTTAAGTTTACATTATTTGGATGGATAGTTATTTTTTTTAAGTGTAAAAATGAATGCTGTTTAGATAAATATTTTTTTCTGGGAAGAGAAAAATAATAATGGAATTTAATGGTAAATAGACAAATAGGGCAAAAACTTAAAGGGGAAAAATAAATACTATGTGGAGAAATGGTTGGGGGCTGGGACATTGAACCCAGCACATATTGTTAATTGCATTAAACAAAAATAATATAAAATTAAAATTGGATGAAAACTAGGTCACAGAGCAACATGGATTCAGAAACGTCGGACAAGGGAAAGGAAATGGACATGTTTAAACAGTTCATGGTAATGTTATGAGAAATGGAAGAAAGGTTATGAAAAGAAATAAGGGAGGTAAAGGTAGAAATGAATGAAAGGTTATCAGAGATGCAGATAAAAAATGAAAAGTTTGGCACAATTGGAGAAAAAGTTGCGTGAAGAAATAGGAAGCAGTAAGGCAGAGTGGGGGAGAGTGAAAAGCAAGCGACAGATAAATTAGAAGTAGAGGAAAATACAGAGGAAAATAAAATTAAGATGGGTCAAGTCATAATAGGAGAGAAGATAAGGGAAGAGCAGCAAATCATGGAGAAAGGGATAGGTAGCCAGACAAATGTTAACAAATTCCTTAAGATCTGTTCATTCTACGGTTAAATAGAAGAGGCACCAGTAGAGCACCTCAAGAGCCTACAGAGATACTTTATTGTAAATGAAATGTCGGAAGGAAACAATGTAATAATAGCATGTAGCAACTTGGTGGGAGGTATGATGTCATGGTGGGAGTCTCTATTTTGCCAACCTTGAATGTTTAAAGAGTATATGGAAGCTGTGTGTGAAACGTTTTGGTCGGAAGAGCGGCAAGAGGTTGTTAGATACCGTATAATGCGGGAAAAATATAGAGTAAATGGGCAAGAGAACTACACACAATTTTTTTGGTGACAAGTGGCTAAATTGCGAACCTTGGATGAATGCAATATGATGGAGCGATATATAATTAGAATCATCAGGCACAATTTGCCAACAAGGATTGAACAGGTGCTGATAGGGAATGGGAGGTCATCGATTGAAGAGGTGGCTGAGATGTTAGGCACTATAGATATGAGTGAAAGTGAACAGTATAAACCTATAGATCGAGGCAAATGGAGAAACGATGATCAAGGAAAGAATTTGAACCGCCAAAAACCATAGCAAATAATAAAATGAAGTTTATGGGGAACAGAAAAGAAGGGAAAAGACATGTACATATAGGAAAGGGTTAGAGTCAGAGTTTTTTTCCTTTGGTAGCCTTCAAAATGAAATAAACCTCGTTTTGAAGTCTTTCCAACAGGGGGGCATTGTAACAGGAACTGGGTTCAAACCCTGTTACAAAAAGAACAAGAATGTAGTTGTATATAATTTTTATTTATTTATTAGTATTAGATAATTATTTATAAAAGTTGCACATACCAAGCGCACATGTATTTGCCAGACCGAGGGGTGTAGGTATATATTATGAGTGGCATATGTATATGTAGGTAAATATTATTGTTGAGAACAGGAAAGTAGAAATTTAGAAGACTTTAAAGCAGGTAAAAGAAAAGTTTTTTTTGTGAGTATAAATTTCCTGAATAAATTGGCAAAATGGATTGCATTGTTCAATAAAAAGAAAGAAAAAGAAAGAAAGAAAAATCCAACTGCTTGAATGGATATATATTTTTTTGTGTGTGTTTGTTTTAATTAAATGGATTTTTCAGAAATCATTTTGATTAAGAAAAATGAACGTGGAATGCCATTAGTTATTGAACTATTTTTCGATCTCTTTTGTTTGGTTAAAGTTGGCAAAAGGATTTGTAATTAAAAGTTCAGGAATTTAAAAGAAAAAAGAGAGATAAGTAAAAGTCAAGATTGCTAAGTGGTTTTCCTTTTGTTTGACATTTTTATAAGAAAATCTATTTTTGAAACAAAGGAATACCAGCGATCAGGTGGGAGGCAACTAGGATTGATTAATTAATTTGAAAAAATGGACAGTTGAGCTCTGCTAGTCTGATGTGTAAGATATTCTAAATTTTAGTTGAAAAAAATTTATTAGCTGAAAAGAAGAAAGTTGGAGAAGCAAATTGTGTGAACTAAACTACATATATGAGTGACCTCATGGAACGCATGGGGTAGAATCACCATCATGCTTGGTCAGTGTTCAGACCCCAGCCATTTTAATATGCCACGTTAATATATTCTACAATCAACATCTCCAACTGCCCTACATAACTAAAGCTATTTGAATCCAGTGTAGATCATATGCCATTCCGGAATTAAGCCGAAAGAATAAAAAACAGAAGATTGAATATGCCACTTTAGAGGGGCTAAAGGAATGAAATGTTAAGTGGAAGTGATGGATGCCATATTTGCCTAAGTAGGACCCCCAGAATCTTTTTGCAAGTGCACTCGGAAACACATATGCCAGTTATTCAAATTATATTATACTGGTAAATATACACTTATTATGCCATTTTCAATTTTTAAAGTTAATCCAACCTAATTGCAAGAATATTTCATACTATACCTGTATCATTGAATTTTTTTATTGCTCTTCTCTGAATAATATTTCATTAAAATATTTATTATATGTATGTATGCCCATTTATTGATTGTGTTTTTTAGATAAGTCATAGTAGATCTGTAGCTAAATTCATTGATTTAAGGTGATACGACATTATAGAATTTATGAGTTCCAAATCTTATACACGTGCATGCTGGTGTGAATTTAACGATAATTTATAGCAAGACAGATTAGATAGCAAAGTATATGAGGATTGTAAAAGATTTAGTTTAAACTTTAATGGGATTACAGAAATAAAAAGATATAGAATGAATTGATTTGAAATTGCATTCCCTTTTGTTTCTTCTCTGGCGCATGGCACTACCACACCCTGAGCATTAAGATGGGCAACTAATTAAAAGGCTGAATCAAATAAATATTTAATGGACCCTATGATTTTTGTTGAATAACGAGTTTGGCACTTGGCAATGAACAAAACAAAATACATTCATTGTTCATAAACGTAGAGGTCTAGTTAAAATTAAGTTAAAGCTGGGAGGGTTCGATTTCATTACCTAATGTGTATGTGTTTTGTTGTCGGTTGCTTCACTTACCCCTTTGAATGACCCAAAGTTTGGGAAAACTTTGCGTAAGGGGTGAATGACTCGATTTGTTTTCGGGAAAACTTCGCATGGGAAGGGCCATTAGTAATATATATGTGTCACTGTAAAAATTCACCCTGGGAAAAAATAACTGTAGAAAATTTGGTTTGATAAAAGTAAAGGTTTGAATTCAGCTAAATTATAATTTAAAAAAAAATGTAAACAGTACTCAGAAGAGAGGTAAAAGTATCTGCCGACAGGGTGCCACCTAGGCCATTCGAACCTAGAAAAAATTATAAAGTAGGCAGATACACGCTATTAAAAATCCAACTTTTCTTTTATTGACTGTTTGCCCTTGCCACTAGCTCAAGGAGATGCAGAGATTAATATAATATAAATCCTTATCCAATTATATTTCAATATTAAAAGAAATAAATAAAATAAGCCACTGCCAATAATTAACACACAAATAGATTTCTATTAATGCACATTTAAAATTGAGGAATAAATTTATTTTTAGATTTTAACATTAATAATTTTTTTTAAAAATTTAAATTCAAATTACTATTTAAATAGACCGCACAGATGGATATTTTTGAGGGTGAATTTTTTTTACCAAGATGTACATGTTACTAACAATCCTTCCCATATGAAGTTTTCCCAAAAACAAATTGAGTCATTCAAAGGGGTAAGTGAATCAACCAACAGCAAAACACATACATATCAGGTAATGAAATTGAACCCTCCCAACTTTAACATAACTTTTAATTAGAACATAACATACACACACACAAAAAAAAAAATGAAATGGAAATGATTGCTTAAACATCTGCATAAAAAATATTAATAATTGATTTTGAATTTTTAAAATCAGATAAGAGTTCTTATTTTCAGCTATTAATTAATTGCAAATTTTAGGAAAGTTCTTATTAAATAAACACTATAGTTCATACGTTATGGATTGAGCAGATTTTAGGGATCGGTCTTCATGATCACTTTCATAGATTTTGTCATTCTTTGAAATGTAACTGCTACTTGCCATTCATTTGGTCAGGAACTGTCATCCATAGGCCTCAGCTGGTTGTCCAGAAAATCAAACTTATTGCAGACTTCCACATTGTGAAAATCTGCAATATAGCCAGTTATAACGACATATTCATAGTCAGCTCTCAGATCCCAATCCTCAGAATAATTTGGCTTTTATATTTTTATTAGTCAATTATCATCCAATCTTTGGATTCAAAGAGCAAGACGTCACTAATTCATTTGTGTTTCAGTCATGGTCCGTGCTGTCATTTTCGTGTTTGCATTGGTCATTTAATTCCTTTGTATTCTCTTATCTGACCATTTAATTTATTTTACATGCCTCATGGGTTAGTTTGCTTTTGAACAATCATTTAATTAATAAGACAATCATTTCCATTTTCTAAGACTATAGAAATCAACATTATTTCTATTTTTAAAATATCAATCTTTATATTTTTACTTTTTACAAAAAAATACTTTCAAATGCTTTTATCTGTAAAAAGCCTTCAAAGTTTCCTATCTGTGCGATCTATATATGCTATTACACAACTTTTAATTTTCAGTTTTTTAAGTTAAGTTTTTTTTCATTGTAATAAATCAATTTTTATTCACGATCCTTTTTTTATTTTAGTTTTAAAAATAATGTAATGGCATATTTATATACCATTACAATATTATACTGAAAACATTTTTAATATTAAGAGTTGCCATTTAAGTGAACATTACAATTATAAAAGGAACCCCCCCCCAAAAAATATATATATATATATATTTTTAACGATGCCATATAGTTTAGCTTATATTTAAAATTTGTATTAACATTAGTAGTTCATTAAGCAATACTTTTTTTACAATAATCTGTAAAATAACGGATGGTATGAAAACTCAGAAATATAAAAATTATACATTTTACACATAGATGTTAAGATATTACAAACTTTTTTATTTTCAGAAGGTCATAACTGAATAGTATTTAAAGCCCCAAAAGATATAAATACAGCACTGATTAATTGTCACCAGATGATAGTTTCAATAAGCATCTCCAATTAAAGTAAATTGTTGATTTTCTTCATTGAGAATAAGTTAATTTTAAACCGTTATTACTTAATTATTTTTAATATTATTATGCATTTAAATGTTTTAAATATCTAAAAGTTATTAAATTTATATCAATCTGTTTTCCCGTGTATTCAAAGTATATATTTTACAGAATTTTTAAAAAAAAACATATACAATATATGTAGATGTAAAAACATAAATAAACAAATTTATTTCTTTGAATCATTACTTAACCTAAGTTCTAAGTACACTGCAATTTATAAAGCCAGATGTAGAAATATTAGAAAATAATTACATAGTGAAATAATTTTATGCATGATTGTGAAAACATATGAACAAACTATTTTCCAATGATATTGTAATTTTAACTTTAATTGTTTCATTTCCAAACATTGACTTTTACGTAAAAATAGTTTTCTTTATTATATATCAAATTAAACCATTATACTTTAATTTTATTTTCTATCTATATTTCATTTGAAAGTAAAGTTATAACTTTTCTTAAAATACAGTATAATTCAGTAGTAAACACTTATATCATCATGTAGTCTAAGAAAAGCTTATTTATTGGTGTTAACATAATATGCTAACTTTTATTAATATTGTATGCTAAAAATGTTTTCAACTAACTGGTAATTATAATATCAACAACTATGATTATGAATATCTGTTATGTGAAAGCATGCTTAGCATAATATGTCAATAGAAGTTAGTATATTAAGTTAAAACCAATAAATATGCTTTTCTTAGTATACATATGTGTTTAGTATTGAACTACCTTTCATTTCTAAAATGTCTACCAGAGTAATATCTTATCTGTCTTTATGAGTTTTTAAGTATATCATATTTAAATATGCACATTACATATAAATTCTTTTTTTTTCACATTTTTATTGTTTTACAGTTTTATTAACCATTGTAAATTCTGTTTATTTATTTCTTATAATCATTGAATATCTTAATGTCAAGATTTCAGATCTTTTTTTTTTACTTAAAAATAACTTCTTTGATTTGAATTAATTGTGTCATTTCATTTTTATTTGTATTATTATTTTTTATTTAACAAAGCAGAAATTATATTCTTAACTTTCAGTTCACTTTATTTGGTATTTATACTTGGCTGTTTTTGTAATTTTTGTAGTTTTGGTTTGCAACTAAAATTTAAATAAAACTTATGAATGTGTTTTTTTTTTGCTATTATCCAACTGAGGTTTAATCGAGTTTGTCATTTCATTATTAGAAAATAAATAATTATCCAGCTACAATTAGTTAAAAGATTAAAAGAAACTACAAAAATGTCCCCATCCAGCAGTAAACTTATCTTATCAGCATTATCTCTGTCTTATTCTTACATGGCTAAAAATTGTAAACCTATTGCTTTTATTTTTAGAACAGGTGTTTAAAATTGTCTATAACTTATATTTACATTTTATTTTAAACTAAAATAAAATTTTGTTAAATATTCTTTAAAAAGTGATCTTTGAATAATTTTGTTAATACACAAATAAAATGTTAGCAGTTCTTTTAATCAATACACCATTTTCAAAATGCTCAATATATTTCTTAATCAGATTTTTTTAAATTTCAACTTGATCAATTGTTTTTAAATTATAAGTTGTTTTTAAATGTGATATTTAATATTTATTGGTTACAGAATAATGGACACAATTTTAGGATACAATTATGTAAATGTAAGTTGATATTTATTAAAGCATAAATAAGGTTCTTGATCAATATTTTATTATCTTCAATCTTTGATGTAAAACATTCACATTCAACATTATGCAGTAAATTTTCTATTGTTTTAAGTCATCTATTCTAAAAAGTGAAAATATGTTTCATCTTATTTTGCCATACCAAAGACTTCTAAAAGGATTTAAATTAAATAGAATATATAAAATGTAATGAAAACTAAAAAAAATAAAAATAAAGTGTAAATAATTTCTATTCACAATTTCCAATGAAATTTGTTTTCAAAAGTGTTCAGACATTCTTGTATATAATATGGTTAGTTATTTACTTGTCAAGATGCATAATTTTAAAGAGAAGGTTTTTTGAAAATATGGGATTTTGAAAAGAAAAAAAAACAGTCTATTTAAGTGTAATTGTATCCGCTTTGTAGATATTTTTTGATTTCTCCAGAGAACATCCAATTTTTATTCACACATATTTCAGTGTTTAGTGGAAGCATTTTTATATATAATCACATTCAGAAAAAATAATCTTACTAAAGATTATATTTATCATATGATATGTGAAAAACTTTGATAAATTATAGAGGCTGTATTAGTTTAATAACTCATACCCATATTTTAGTAAGTTTTATGTGTATCCCAGTGATAATGCTGTTTTCTGTTTTAAATGATGTTTGTTTAATTAATAAAAAAATCTTATAAGATAAACATATGTTCCTTTCACAGAAAAACTGCCTTTATGTATTTCTGCCTGTCAATTGAACTTTATGTAAACAATAAACAGTGTTCTATTATATTGCTCAGTCCAACATTAATGTATATAATCAAACTGTTTTCAGACAATTTGAAATCATTCAGAATTAGTTTGTATAAGGGTAATTTTTTCATATCTGATGATAAAACAAACATGAAAAACACTTTTAAAATCTCATCAACCAATAACAGGCATGTATGGTTTCATCATAGAGATTTAATAAGTTGACTTAAAATCAAATTTTTCCTATAATTAAAAAAAAGCTTATAATAAAATAATCTAAACAATGATGTTATAATGTAACAGATATCAATCAATAATTTCAGTCTAAATTGTTTACATGTCCATCAAATCTATAAAAAATAGAAATAGAATTTCTTTAAATAAATAATATAAAATTATAGACACCATAATATTTAAATTTTAGCAACTTATACATAACATTATGTTTACTTTACATATGAAAACATAAAATTTGCAGAAGGTAATGAAATAGTTTAACAACTCTCAAAAGTATTTTATGCATAGGGCAATACTAAAAATTTTAGATATTCTTTTGAATCCCTATGATAAATTGCTATATTAAAAGACAAATAAAAGTATTGTTGTTTTTTTTTTAATTAGATAGATAAATAAATATAGGAATAAATAAATAGGTTTATGAAAAATAGATAATTAAATAAAGTAATTTATGAATGGATAGATAATATAAGTCAAAGACTTTTTAAAAGGAATCAAATACTTTTCATACTAACAAATAAAATCTATGAAAATGTTTGTAAATAACGTAAGATTTTATGCTCTATTACAAAGATTATTTCATGTAAACATCTGGAATATGCCCTAATTATTAACCAAACTAAAATAAAAAATTAAAAATACTTAACATTAAAACAAATTCAATAAACAAAAGTTAAAAAAATCCTTTTTTTATACATACTAATCTAAAATAAATAAAAAAATTATTGTTTTGGTGCATTAGCTACATCTCTAAAATTGAAGTAAAATGAACTTTTAATTAACAAATTATCAAAAAATCTTACATGTATTTTTGAGAAATCTGTAGAGAAAACAATCCACTTGGGAAAAGAAAAAAATACTCAGTGATAGTTTTCAATGTATTATGTTCGCTAAAAAGAAAAGTTTTAAATGGCAAAAATAATAATCTTTAATAAGCAGAGTTGATGTTTATTATTGTTTAATTTCTCAATACTTAAAAATAATAAATATGCGAAAATGTTTTTCACATTACTAATTAAATTCAAAGAATAAAATTTAAAAAATTTATATATTTAAATATTTCTGTTTTAGAAAGATAATTGTAATGTTACTAAATTATCATTATTGACATCCGTCAAAGCTTAGTAGAAAATGAGGTAATACATTATTTTTAATAATTTATTATATTAAAACTTTAAATTTATTTTGCGTATAAACAGCATTGTTATTTTGGTTTTTATTGCATTTATTTTATCATTATAATTATGGTCTCTTTTTTACATATAAATATTGTCTTTAATGACCACGCTAGGTTTTATTTCTAAATAAATATTATTCAGATATGTATACAGCCTTTATAAGAATAATGGTTATAAAATAACGTGTCTGTAAATCGGCATATACATACATAATAAGTAAATTATCAAGCAAAAAAAGTACTATAGAACCTGAAATTTATATTTAAAAAATAAATAATTGTTCTCTCCAATTTCAATCAAAAAAACGTGAATAGTCACAACTTTTTTTATTTACTACTCTCAATAATTATATATTTTGCTCTTTTGTTATATTTGTTAATTATTACAAAATGTTTTTAAATATTATGTGTTTTATGTATATCTTTTAAATTTATGAAGTTGAATTACCATTTAAAATGTTAAAATTTTAGTTTTGAAATAATATTTTAAATAAATTGCATAAAAACTCATCTAAAATCAATAAAAGTTTTTAAAAAAAAATCACTTGAGTGTGAATAAATAATTTTTTTATAGATTTTAAAAAAAAAAATGTAAATAAAACAAATTAATAATGATCCTAATTATATTATTCATATTTCCAGAAATTTTTACATAATTATTTAGAATTTTGTTATATATAGTTTATTAGAACAAAAGATTTATTAATCTAAGAAAGATTTGCAATAACATAATCTAGAAGAGTTTTATATGTTTAAAAATAATGATAAGAACTATTCCAGATTTTCCTTTTAGTTTGACTATCTAAAACGTAATTGCAGAACACTAAAAAACAGGTACTGCAGTATTGTTGAATTTTACCTTTATTTCTTATAAACTAATTTGAAAAATTATATGGACTAAATAAGTAATTAGATGTTGATGAGAGCTGACATCAATCTCATTTGGCCAACAACAACTATTGAAAGTTTTTTTATTTTATTCATATATTTCATGAAATATTAGATGGTGATAAAAAATGGATTAATAAAAATGTATTGGGTGAAATGAATACAACATAAAGGTAAACAATCATCACAAAAGTTATATAATGAGCATGAATAGTTTTCACTAAACTTTTCTGAATATCCCTACCTTTAGATGTTTTATCTTGCCAGAGAGGTGCTAGAATATTCAGCCAACAGCTAAAAATTGGTCTGAGGATAGTGATATTTGTGCTTGTTAAGAGCCATCCCTATTCATTATATAACATTTGTAGTTCAAGTTACTTGATTTCTTTGCAATCACAAAAAGTTTACACTTGCTAAACATAATCCCATTACTGTAGGACCAGATTGATTTTATAATACATT